>CM045759.1:205501749-205661749 GCA_025200525.1 Camellia lanceoleosa
CTATAATAGTGTTCAAGATTTATATAAGGTATTTCTGATTTATAAGTCAACTACCGATATGCACTACTTTATTCTCGAAAGCATAAACCAATAAAAACACACAATCTCTTCGCTTTTGGTCAAATCTTAGTCTTTTAGGAACAAGAACTTCCACTTATGCCAACCTTACGCACAAAGTATTTGTAACGGAAGCATAGTGGCCTGAGCCTTTCCATAATTCATAAGGTGTGTTGTTGATTTGCCTCTTGTGGGGTATTCTATTAAGAACATAAATAGCGAGAGAATATTGCTTCCCTCTAGGATTACAAGTTCTCGCGTGAGTAAGCTTTGAATTTAGTAATATGCCATTCATCATTTTGTTGTCCATGATGACTTGATTCATAAATTTCAAATCCAAAAATCTAAAATAATTATGACTACAATAAATCGTAAATTAATGTTTTGACAAAATCATATCCTCATAAAAAATTTTGCCTAAGAAAGCGAACAATTTAAAAAGCCCAATTGATTGTATACATTCTCAAGAACTCATTTATAAATAAATGTCACTTTGTCATAAAAATATTTGTGGCGAAGAAATTAAATTATCTCAACTTCAATGCAGAGAGATACACCCCCATATTAATAAAATGGTTTATGGTTTTAAATTAAATTTCTACTTTCGCAAGTAAAATAATTATTAACGCACATCTCATGTCACATAATTCAAAATAAACCAATAATCAACATAAAAAGATTTCTTAAATTACATCCCAATTAAACAGAATCGATAACAAAGTTACGCTACATCTTCATGTTTAGAATTTCCTCGGTGTTAAACTTACCCATTCAAAATTGGATTAGAAATATTCAAATTAACACTTTACTTGTCCAAAGTCTATTATAAACAATTTATCATTCCAAATCCACTTGAAATTATTAGTTAAGAAATAACTTGAGTTGATATCATACATGCATATCAAACACATCAACTAAAAAATAATGGTGAATTAACAAAATAAATTAATCATGCATGCATCCCATCACTTGCATCATGAAATAAAAGATTCTCAACTCATAAATAAAATCTAACGCATTTTAAAGTTTAAACTTCAAAATGACAAAAACATACCTTTGATTTAATAAGTTTGATTTTGTACATATAATAAAATAATTAAATATGCATTCAAAAGTTTTGTAGAATATATATATATTTTTGTTTTTTTAAACTCTACAAAACAAATACTTCCATGTATACTCATAATGAACTATGGAAAAGTCAAAAGAATTAACACACATTTTCGTCAAAGGGTTCAAAAAATTAAAAAGTGATCTACCAAAAAGCGAAACCATAAATCACTTACAAGAATTAACTTGATTAAGGTACCAAGTCACAGAGAGTTACATGATTGATTAACAAAATTAATTTTTCCTAGTTACTAAAAACCGAAAAATAAATTACAATATAAAAATAATTTTATTTTTCCTTGTTACTAAAACTAGTAAAATAAAATACCGAAATAATATCCTCGATTACAAAAAATCAAACTAAATCCACAAATTCAATTTTCTAGTTACTTAAAACCGTAAGAAATAAATTGGTAAATACCAAAAATAATTTTATTTTTCTTGTTACTAAAACTAGAAAAATAAATATAATTTATTTTCCTTATTACTAAAAAGCTAGAATATATAAAACTATCACTTAAAAATATCGATTACAAAAATCGAGAAAATTGACACAAAATAATTTTCTTTCTAGGGCTACCAAAACTAGAAAATAAATTCTAGTTACTAAAACCGTAAAATAAATGATAACACAAAATAATTTTATTTTCCTTGTACATTAAAACTAGAAAAAATAAAATTTCATGCTAATAATTTCTTACGTAACACAATTAATATTCCCGCAATTGTTAATGACACCAAAGGTATATTACTACTTAGTTGTCGTGCCAAAGAAAAGAGACAAAAGTTATATTACTACTATCTCGTCAAATAAAGCATAAACACTATTTATTTTTCCAGCGAATATAATTGCATTACAAGTTTCATGTAAATCGTAAAATTAAATACAATGAAGATACCAAAATTTATCTATCTGGTAGATTGTTGGACCAATCTTTCACTCAGATTTAAAAGGATTTAAATCTATTGTGTGCAAAAACAACAACTAGCATTTTCAAAAGGGAAATAAAAGAAAATGAGAGAATTTGTTTGATTACAAAAAATCAAACTCCAAATAATAAATAAATAAACATGATTTTATTTTGTTACAAAACAAAATTAAAAATCTGATTTAAATAAATAACAATAACACAAAAATTAATTAAATAACTTACTTGGATTTAATTTCTTTTCGAATTTTAAATGATCAAGTCCAGATTTGTTTGACCTTACTTTGTGGTTCCTTAAGACATGCATTCGTCCTCTCCACGGTGCTTTTCGGAATTTGGATGTCTATCTCCTGGGATAAAAATGATCTACTACAAACAATAGCTAAAGATTTCACAAATTGTTTGCTCAACTCAACACACAAAGTGTTTATCTTGGTTTCTCTTCGAAATAAATGCAACAAACGGGTTATGAAGAGGATGTTTGCAGAATTATGAAGGATGAAAATTAGAGTTACAAAATCCAAATGAGGGGTTGTTCTATTTGTAGATGGATTGGTGGCTCTAGGTTTTGAATTGAACAGTATGATAATTAAGGTTTTGAATTCAACAGATTTGAATACATTGGGTTAACTATTCAAACAGATTAAAAATGGGAAGGGCCCTGTTTGGATAAAATATTAAATCCCAAACGGTTAATTACGTTTTGAAAACTTGAATCTAATTGCGGTTAACTTATTCAAACAAGTTAAAGGAAAGAGAAGTTACCTTGCTTTGGATAAACATTAAATCCAAAACCAGAGTTTAATTCGCTTTGAAAACAGGAAGGGCCTTGTGCATTTGGATGAACGATGAAATCCAAAAAAAAAAAAAAAAAAAAAAAAAAAAAAGAGCAGCTTTATTTCGGTTTAATTTGAATTTCGATTTTATTTTTATACAAAAATAAAATAAAATTCAAATGTTTTGCATGAACAAGCCTTAACTCCACCCGCGCTCACATGAGACCTCGCGCCCAGCCCGCCGACTCGGACTAAAATTATCGGGCGGCTATTTGGGCGCTGCTGTAGTGGTGATTTTGGGTCCAATGGGTCTAGCCCATTTTGCCCATAACCTCTCCCTCTAAAAAAAAAACACCGTTGGGTACCCCTTGGGGCACACCTTCTAAGTACCAAACCCATGCCTTATAAACCCATTCAAAAATTCCCACCAAATCAATGTGGGACAATATTTCACCAAAACTCCATTTCCATGGAGCACACTTTAGCTTCAATTTCCCATTCACTCGATAATGGTTTTGAGCAACCAAATATACTCACGTGAATCACAACGCCGCATAACTAAGCGTTACCACTTTAACCCGTGTAAATCGATGCACGGCCCAATTTGCAAATTAGACCAAATCTTAGAAAAAATCTTCTGGTTTTACCCAGAATTTCCATAACTATTTCAACACTTTTGATATTGTGCTTGCATATGATTGGGTGGTCCTATCGCTGTCAACTTAGATTGTGATTGATTTGTTTCGTCATGATGCGTTTTGCACTCATTTTTTTCTCTTCCTCTTTATTGATAAAATATCCTTCTTCATCAATGAAGTTTTCTTTCTTTTTGTTGATCAAAAAATATATTATAGTGAAATTGAACCTGTTCTTATTAAGGAAATTTCAAAAAGCTAGCCAAAGAAACTTACATTTTCTACTCACTACTCTTAATATGGTCTATGTACTTAACAACACTGTATATGAAGAAACAAGAAAAATTCAAACCCAAAATTAAGATGAAATGAAGAGAATAAATATACTAGATTACATCTATAAGCTTACACATTTTAAATTAGTTGTTAAATTCCACATTCAATGTATACTATTTATTTTTATTTTTTATTTTTATTTTTTATTTTTATAAGCAATGTTCAAGGTATATTATAGAAATTATTTCACGCTCTTGTAGGGCAATACCTCAAATGTAGTGACGCCATCACGTAGCCGTGTTATCTCTTAATCAGGTGCCCAGGTAACCATACGACTCCTGGAGATGCTCGGCATGACCCAGCGAGTAGAACATAATAACAAATTATTATTATTCATACCAAGAAAAGATTATGCTGAAATCAATAATTGATTCAGTATCAAGATTTTTATAAACATACTATAATGGTAAACAAAGTTTTCAGTATGCGCAAAAGAAGCAATAAATAGTCCTACTTGTTATTCATTGTGTTGAAATTAGTATTTTAAATATTAGTCATTACGTATCATATTGGTCATTATCTAATGTAATTTTGATTTTTAATATCATGTTTTAGTGACATATCGGTTGATTCTAATTGATACTATCTAATATCAGTCAATATATAACCATATTATCGATACTTATACACATTATAATACTGTTATTATAATCATGGTTACATACATATATATATATATATTGTGTGTGTGTCAATTTTCGCCACACTACCAATCACACTCACCGGAGAACAACGATAGAATAGATTAAGCGCGATCAACTTGTCACAAAAAGAGGAGATTCTCGCGGTAGTGCGTCCACCTGGGGACACTCCGACGATCAAGTCAGTTATCTCTCAAAGATAGCAAAAGTGCTTAACTCACTATTCAGAGCATAAAAAAGCATCCTTAGACCCATGAGGTGTCTCTCTTTATAGCTAACACAAACCTAGTCCCAATAGAAGCCTAGCTTCAATGGACTTAGGGTTCTTTACAATATTGGACTCCCAATAGGATTAGGATAAACTCTCTAAGAGTCTTATCTTTACCCAAATCAAGTCATTTCTCATTCTAGACTCTTGTCCCTTATCCGCTTATCCCGATTCGGTATCTTCGCAGATAACCTTGGCCTAGCCAAGATAATCTCAAGGCCATGACCAGACACGTGGCACCTCGGCTAGCACTGTAACACCTCACCACGTGTTGGTCTTTCAAAATTTTTGTCCCGACAACTCCCCGTAGGTTGTATTACGTCGGCATCCTGAGGTGATGGATCTTATTTCATTCATTCCTTTAATCATGACCTTGGTTTAACTTCAACTTGTAAATTTTCCTTAAAATTTCAACAAGTGTTAAACATGATCTCAGTTTAACTTCAACTTGTAAATTTTAAAATTTCAACAAGTGTTAAACATGTCCTTGCTTAACTTCAATTTGTAAATTTTTAAAATTTCAACAAGTGTTAAATATGACCTCGGTTTAACTACAACTTGTAAATTCTTTTAAAATTTCAACAAGTGTTCTTCTGTTTAGCTTTAACTTGTAAATTTTTAAAATTTTAACAAGTGTTAAACATGGCCTTCAACTTGTAAATTTTAAAATTTCAACAAGTGTTAATTATGTTATCGGTTTAACTTCAACTTGTAAATTTTAAAATTTCAACAAATATTAAATCTAACCTTAGCTTGTAAATTCCAACTCCCAAGCATCATTCTCCACCCTCTTTGATTCGACGTTGTCTTTTGGGATTCTCCTCTCCTTGATTCTCTGATGTCTTACCTCCCTGAAGGTTTGGTGAGAATGCCCTTTGCTCTTGTCGGCCGAGGATCAGAGAACCGTGTTCTCGCCTTTCTAGGCATCTTTCTTTGCCGCCGCAATCGGCGATCTTGTAAAAGGAACGGATCGTGATGACATTGTTTTGTATCATGAAATTGACGACCGCTTGCGTGTCCGCCAATTTGTCCGCCATTTCCTTCATCTCATCTTTCCATACCGGAGGTTATCCTAGTTATAATATCCTCTCGTCCGATTTCTTCGTGGCCGCTCCTAGTCGACGTCGCTTCTCCGTGATTCTTATCACGAAGTCTCTTCGCAGCTTGTCTTTTTCGACATCAAAATAATATGTTTCCCACTTTCAAGAGGGGTGTCGTCCCCAACCTTCTCTTTCTGTCCGTTGTTGGCCATCTATTCTCATTTCTTTCCCACAAATGGCCCCAAATTGTGTGTGTCAATTTTCACCACATCGCCAATCAAGTACTCACCGAGAACATCGCGTAATAGATTAAGCTTGAATGACCTGTCATAAACGGAAGAGATTCCTGTGGTTCGTCTAATCGTGAGGCACTTTGACGATCAAGTCGTATCTTCAAAGATAGCAAAAGTACTTAACTCACTATTCAGAGCATAAAAGCATCCTTAAACCCATGAGGGTGCCTCTCTTTATAGCTAACACAAACCTAGTCCTAATAGAAGCCTAGCTTCAATGGACTTAGGATTATCCGCTAATCTTGGACTCCCAAGGATTGGGATAAACTCTCTAAGAGTTTTTTCACCCAAATTGAAGTCCTCTCATTCTAGGACTCTTGTCCTTATCCGCTTATCTCATTCTCGGTATCTTCAGATAACCTCGGCCTAGCCAGATGATCTAGCGTCATGACTAAGACACGTGACACCTCGCTGCACTTCGGTGACACCTCGACCACGCAGGTTGTCATTCAAAAATTATGTCCCCACATATATATATATATATATATATTTCCTTTCCTCTACCCAATCTCTCTCTCTCTCCCACACACAAGAGAAAGACGATTCTTTTCATTGTAGCTTAATATGCTTTAAAAGAAAATTATTTACAAATAGAATTTTATAAAACAAAATAAATAAATAAATTCATATAAACAATATGACATTGATATTTTTAAAATTATAAGTCAAAATTATAGCTATTGTAACTTGAAATGAAAGAACAAAGAGAAAAAAAACATCATTTTGTGTTTATATAGTATTAACATGCTCCAAAATTAAAGAAAGAGCAATAAGTAATACTCATAAAATTAAAAGTAACATGCTCATCCTTGAAAGTACCACAATCAACTTGAACACAAACATATGATTCTCGACAAACCCTAGAGTCATATATATAAGCATCTAAGGAGCATGTTAAAACAATGATGGTAGATGTTGGGCACGCCAAGATCAAGATGGTGCCTTCAACTTTAATCGATACATGTGAGCATCTATTTAGGTCCCACTAAGAGACACCAATTATTTTTTTCAAAATAGGTATGATTTGATTCCAATTGAGAATAATATTGGTTCATTGATAGATTTACTATGGTATTCTTTTTTTAACAAAAGAATCACAATATTGAAAAAAATTCGAGACTTAGTCCACCCAATCAATTCACTATAAAGAACAAAATACAAGTTACTTAAGAATCAATTGTAACCGAATCACAATGTCCGATCAATGAACTAATTGATGTACTCCTATTGAATCCACAAGCTCTAATAGAGTCTCTGATGAAACCGTCCCTAGTTTTGTTGTAATTTTTGGAACCTTAGAGAATTGTGGAAGGCAAAGACCTTCATTAGAGCCTTTGATCGAAAGAAGTCATTATCTAGCAATTATTTTGTGTAATAATGATCGACTAGATTTTATATTTATCATTATCGTATGCACTGGATTCGCACTAGATGAAAGTGGATTGGGGCTTCGCTCTCAGCTGGACTATCCAGGGACAAGGGCTCTGCCACAAGAAGAACCGTTAGAGCTGCCCGACCGGGGTTGGCCGGATAACTCTCCTGGTGTGGGAATCAAAGAATCTGAAGAGTTGAGTTTTGTATGTAAGTGTGGTTTATATTGAATAGTTCAATACCTTCAGTGTGAAGTGCATGTTGTACATATAGTGTTCCTTACTTGCTTCTCAAGGGGAGTTCATGGAGTATGGATGCTGTGTGTTCTTCAAAGATTGCTCTGTGGGAACCACTTGGTAGTTGTCATTGGTTGCATATTCTCATGGTAAGCATGCTGATAACTAACCACATTCCTTTGGCTCAACAACTTCCGTGATTCTACGTGTGGGGGACCAGCTGAGGTGGCAACCTGCGCATGCTTGCACTCACAGATCCCACGCTTCAGGAGGTTTCTCCATTTAAGACTATGTACTTCGTTCGGTTCCGACGCGTGCCTCTACTTTTTCGCCTTGTCCGCATTCTTTGTTCATGGAGATAGGTGGCTATTATCTGCTCGCCCATTAAATTGCTGTTTCGCGGCTCGGCTCAGACCACTGGGCGGCCTGGGTGGCCTTTTCGCTATGGTTGGGCCTAAGTGCTCGAGGACTTGGGCAAAGTTATTGATCATGAAGTTAATGAACTTATTCAAGATATACTCATCCGATCCACTTGGGTTTGGGCTCATCGATTGGCCGGCCCAAGGCTTAGACTTGACCTATTTCGCATTTAGCCCTTCATTTGCCCCTAGCTCATGCTAAGGTTCCCTTGGGGGGAGCTATTGTTCTGCCTTTCAAGCGCCGCGGCTGCTTTTGGCTTCTCCCGCCCTTGGTGACGGCTCAACTCGACACACGGTTCTGCGTGATGCGTCCTTTCGTGTGACACGTGGCAACGGTGATAGGCGTGTAGAGATTATGCGCCGATTCCATACCAAAGGTCGTGATTTGTACCAGACGCCGATCGATGTAATAAATGCTTAGGCTATCAATTCAAACCCTCGACGGATCTTCTCATTCCTCTAGTGAGTTCCAAAGAAAGAGAAAGAGAGAAAGAGCCTCTTCCCATTCCTCCGACCGATCTCGCCGGTGCTCGCTAGCTTCTTCACCGCCGATCTTGCTTTTGTTGTCACCGCCGTGATTTCGTAAGTTTTCTTATGATTCTCTTCTTCGCTTTTAATTATCCGGTCCGTGCGTTTGACGCCTGTGTCTCAGATTCCGCTATCCTAATCCCATTTTCGCCCCACTAGTTTAATCAAATGGGGAAGTTCCGCCTTGGTTGATACCCCGTGGCTATGACCATGTTTTGTCTAGATTACAACATTCCTCATGATGTTACCTTGTCATGGCAAGGTAGATGCTAAACGCATGGGTACGAGGAACACCGCTGCCTTTCCTCGCCGCTATGATTGTCGAGGAGGGTTCGGCTCTTGACCCGTTAGTGCTGTCAGATCAGTCCAATTGACCCCAATGTAGGTGTCTGTGAATCTTTTCCGTGTTGTCTGTGGTGTATCTGCCCTCAATAGACGACTAGGTCTGAACCTTGATATATGGGATATTTTGGGATGTTACACTCTTTCTCACAACAAAGACCATAGTACATACTACCACGGTTCGTCTACCGATTGTCACTTAGTCACTGGACTGCCTGACTCGGATAAACATAATGACGATTTCCTGTAAGTTGGTGGAAATTGGGAGTTTCCTGCTGGAACCGAATTTCAATCTGAGCGGATGCCACAGAAAGACGGCTACCCAAGTCCGGGCGCCCCTTTTAATGCCTTCGTGGTTTCTTACTTCATTCTCAATATTGTTCTGGGTTGCTTTTTGCGTAACCTTCCGTTTCTAGCGGCGTCAATCGAGAGAATGCTGGCCATCAAGACCGCTTTGAGGTATAAGAAAAGATCGCACCGAGTTGTTGGATTATCACTGCTACTGCTCATATTCCGAAGAAGGCAAGACTTCGCCGCCTTCGACTCTCGATATCGAGACCGAGACGCCTCACCCCACGGGTTCCGAGACGCCAGATCGTCAAGATGCACCTGAGAGAGCGCCTCCCCTGCCCTTAGTTTCACAGGGAGCGGGCCAGTGGCAAAGAGGAGGGTGCTGGTGGACTTAGAGGCCGAGGCCTTCGGAGCCTCTAGCGCTTTGCAATTCCCCCTAGAGAAGACCGAGGCGAAGAGCCTTATGGAGGTGAAGATGGAGGTTAGCTTCGGGACCTCAGAATTCACTGCCGAGCCTCCGCCTGGCCACGCCGAGCAAAAAGAGAAGAAGGGAAATTGGCAAAGCCGTGGTGGGAAAAGCTTCTCAGGGTCCCGTTGAGGATGACACTTTTAAGAGATGGGAGCCGCCGATATCGTATGAGGGCAGGCCCATCTCCACCTCTGATTCTGGGCTTGTTGCTTCAATGTGATTTTGCCTTTAGTTTGACTAAGTTTTTGCCGATGTTGCTGATATGGCTGGCCATAATGGGCCTCGTGACATTCCTATCCTGAAGGGGACCCTTCAAATGTTAACTGCTATAGGTTTTTTCTTCACTTTTCTTAACTTCATTGTTGCATTGCTATCTTCCTTTTTTCTAAGTTCTTTGTCGTCCTTTGCAAGCAGTATTCAGAGAATGCACCGCCCATTACCCGCCGAGGAGTTGGAAAGGTCGTCTGAGGTCAGAATGAATACTTGAAAGATCGACAAAGAAGCTTAGAGTCTGAGAAGGAAGGACGCCAACCGCCGAGAGGGAAGCCTTCCGCTTGAACAAAATTGTCGCTCACTAACAATCAAGGATCGCCGCCATTGAGACCTGTGCTCAACTTGAAGGTAAGGTACGAGCTAGAGGCCGTTATTGCCGTGATGGTCGCCGAGCGATCGGCCGGAGGCTAAGCATCGCAATGTGGCTAGGATGAAGCTGGAGCCACATACAAGGAGGAGGTTCTGGTGCTGCGAGACAAGCTCTTTGTGAAGGGTTGGACGAGTGCCTTAGCTGCTGTGATGGTTCCTGAAGGCTCTTCTCTCAGATCGTGATGTCCTGCTCCTTCAAATCCTCGTTTAAAGACTACTCCTATCCCCGCCGCTGCTCGCTGCATAATGTTTCCCGTAAGATGATCTTATAAATGAGACCTAGAGCATGAATGTTGCCACTAAAACGATGGACATTGAAAGGGTTGAAACCCTAGAGACTAAAGCCACGGAGGATGCGGTTAAGGTGGCTCCTACTTCGTGAAGTTGGAGCTTCTCATCGCTTCCTCCCGGATGGCCTTGACAAAATTGTCGGCGTCGCTTCTTGAATTGCCCATCGTTGATGAAAGTTGATTGTTGAAATGATGAAAGTTGAAAGTTGAACTTTTTACTTTTTCTCGCTCGATGAAGACAATTTTTTCCTTCTTTTTTTTTTTTTTTTTTTGTTTCACCGGGTTGTGAGGCCTTTTGTGCCCTTTTTCTTGATGATATGATTTTCTCTTTGAACTCTGCAATTTGACATTGTTTAGCTTCTATGTTTGAACATTTCCTATACTGCTTGCCCCCGGCCGAGCATTGTTGGGACCTCAGGGCCAAATAGATGCTTGGTCTGGTTCTGTATTGCCTTTTAATGGATGTTCTGTCTGATTCTCAGACAGATGCCCCTGCTGAGCGTCAAGGGGACATCGGGGCCGAACTGATGCTCTGTGTGGCATTGCACTTATTTGTCCTCGGCCGAGCACTGTTGGGACCTCAGGGCTGAACTAGTGATCGGCGTGGTCAATCTGATATGGAGTTCATGAGAAAGAAAACAATCGTTTGCCCCCACCTGGAGCTAAGTAAGATTGATACTGAAGAGTTATCCCTTATCTAGAACTGCTTGAGTTTGTTTCAACGTTGATAGCACAAGTGTGTTTGAATGAAAGAAAGAAAAACAACTGTTTGCCTCACCGAGCCGAGAGGCTGATGCTAGAAGTTTGCTCTTGGTGTAGCTCAGTTGAGTTTGTCCCAACTCTGCTTGTTTGAATCGATACTGAAGTGTTGATGTGCTGATACTCAAGGAATACTTAAGAAATTCTGCAGGAATTGTGTGCTTAAAATATGTAGTGTAGTTTCCACCAAGCAATTCCACTTGGCAAAATAGAGATATTTACTTAAGATACATTAGTGCGTTTCCACTAAGCAATTCCACTTGGCTAAATTCCAATTTAGTTGCCAAACATTTTCCACCAAGCTATACCACTTAGCATGTTTGAGTGCTAACTAAATTTAAATTCCATTCAATGCTCAAACTAAGCCATTTAAGTTAAAACCAAAGTTAATTCCGCTTGACAAACGCCAAAGCTAATTCATTTAGTAAAGACCAAAGCTAATTCCTTTTGGTAAGAACCAAAGCTAATTCCGGTGAGAACCAAAGCTAATTCTTTGGGAGCCAAAGCTAATTACAAGAATTGGATAAATCTGAGAGGAGTGGGAAAACATTTGTATTGGTCAACAAATAAGTGCCTTTACGCCCGATAAAGAGGTTGGGAATGACTCTATTGGTAGTACTTTCGAGGTTTGCTACATTCCGTATTGAGGTATTGCTTTGCCATTCACCTCCAAGTAGTAAGCTCCATTTCCAACTACTACTGTGATTTTAGGACCTCCCGCCGCCCAAGTTTGCCCTCACTAGGCACTGCTTAGGATCCATGACTTTCCTCAAAACCAATTCTCCTGGTATAAATTGTCTTGGGAAAACTTTTCGATTGTAACTTTTGATGAGATGTTGCTAATATGCTTCAAGTCTGATCAGGGCTGCCTCTCTTCGGCCCTCTGCCATATCCAGTGCTTGCGCGATAGCTTCCTCATTACTGGAGCTTTCAAATAATTCGGACCGAAGGGTTGGGAGACCTACTTCGAGTGGGATGATGGCCTCCATTCCATAGGTTAAAGAGTAAGGTGTTTCTCCTGTGGGGCGTCGTGCTGTAGTTCGGTAGGCCCATAATACGTGTGGTAACTCCTTAACCCATTTGCCTTTGGCATGCTCAAGCCACTTTTTCACTCCGTTGATGATGGTTTTGTTCGACGCTCGCTCGACCGCTGCTCTATGGGTACCCCGGAGAAGAGTTCCTATACTCGATTCCGAGGTCGCATGAATTTCAAGATCTTACCATCGAATCAGGTTCCGTTATCCGCGATCAAGACATGAACATCAAACGCACTACCACATTCCTCAAAACAAATCGCTTTGTGTTCCGCCTCCTTGATGTTTGCTGCCTCAACTTCAACCCACTTGGTGAAATAGTCGGTTAAAAGAATGAAGAATCGCTTATTCAGTGCCTCGTGCCAATGGTCCAATATCCAAGCCCCATTGCGCCAAGGGCCATGGGTCAGGAGTGGAGTAAGAGTTTTGGCTGGCTGATGAATGAGTGGAGCAAACCTCTAACATTTGTCGCACCTTTGCACGTACTGCTGTGTATCTTGCTGCATTCGTGGCCACCAGTACCCGTGAGTTAGGGCTCGGTGCGCCAGTGATCTCCCGCCAACGTGGCATCCACAAATTCCATCGTGAATTTCATAAAGAACATTCTCAACGAGATTTGGATGCACACATAGGAGGTAAGGGCCAAGATAGGAGCGTCTGTAAAGCTTGCCAAATGGTGAGATCCAGAATCGAGCTGATTTGTGCCTGATCTTGTTGGCTTCTTTTCTGTCTTCGAGGAGTTCACTAGATTTCAAAAAGACCAATATTGGATCCATCCAGCTTGGCTCTAAGTTGTTGCAGAGGACCGGAGATGCAATACTTGGTTCTGGTATGAACTCAACCCAAACTTTTCTAGCATCCTTTGTGTCCACTGATGAGCCTAGGCATGCCAGAGCATCTGCATGGCTATTTTTGTCCCGACCGATTCGTTCCACTTGTATGGATTGAAATTTTCTGAGTAAGTCTCTAGCCTTGCCTACGTACATAGCCATTCTTTCGTCTCGAGTTTCATAGACCCCGGAAAGCTGGTTTACCACTAGTTGTGAGTCGCTGAAAACAAGAAGTCGCTCAAGACCGGCTTTCAGATCGTAGTCGCCAATAACGCCAGACTCGACCTCATTATCTGAACCTTTCCAGCCTAGCCTGAGAGCCTGTTCCCAGATAAATCCCTCTGGGGAAATAAGGACTACTCCTGCCCCCGAGCCTCGGTTATAGGACGAACCATCGATGTAGAGTTGCCAGATGTTTCCAATAAAGAGTCTCCATGCTTCGGCTACTGGGGTTTTCTTGTTTAAGGTGTATGGCACTGATGCGAAGCTCAGATTCCGGTTGACTCTGGGTGGGAGGAATTTCGTGACAAAATCCGCCAAGACTGGCCTTGATTGCTATTCTGGGTTGATACCGAATGTCAAACTCACCAAGCTCTACTGCCCACCTTTTGTAAATCGGCCGTGAATCTGATCGAGGGGAATTCAGTGAGGACATTAATGGTATGCCCCTGGAAGTAATGTTACAACTTTCTCGAGGCAATAAGCAGCACGTAAGACAACTTTTCCAGTGGTAGATACCGTGTCTCGGCATCTAGTAAAGTTTTGCTAACGTAATACACTGGTTTTTGCTCCTTATCAACTTCTCGAATTAATAGTGCGCTCACGGCATGATCTGAGACTGCTAGATAGAAATACAACTCCTCTCCCAGTTCTGGAGTGGATAATAGAGGGGGTGTATTGAGGTATCTTTTGAGATTCTGTAGTGCTTCGGTACATTCGCTATTCCATTCAAATGCTGCCTTTTTTCTCAAGAGCTGGAAGAAGGGCTTCATCCGATCTGAGGATTTGCTAATAAACCGATTCAGTGCGGCTGCCATTCCGGCTAGTTTCTGCAGTTCCTTAGACTTTGTTGGTACTTCGAGGTCCTGTATCGCCCTGATCTGATCTGGATTCGCTTCAATTCCTCTATGAGTGACCATGTACCCCAAGAACTTCCCTGCTTCTACCCCGAAGGCGCATTTCGAGGCATTGAGGCGGTGGTGGTTTCAGATGCTAAAACTTCTCTCAAGTCTGTGAGGTGGTTTGTAGCGAACTTGCTTTTTACTACCATATCGCTCTATAGGCTTCCATGGTTTTCCCTAGTTGGTCTCTCAACATCCGAAAGTGATTATTCTCTCGGTAGGTCGCCCAATGTTCTTGAGGCCGAACGGCATTACTCTATAGCAAGAAGTCCCTCTTGGAGTGATGAACGCCTTTGTCTTTTCTTGATCCGGATCAACAATGGTATTTGATGATAATCGCTATAAAGGCCCGTAAAACTCATGCACTCATGCCGCCGCTGAGTCTACTAGTTGATCAATGCGAGGCAAGGAAAACTATCTTTTGGGCAGGCTTTATTCAAGCAAGTGAAATCCACACAAACTCTCCATTTTCAGTTTTTCTTCTTGACTATAACTGTGTTGGACAACCATTGCGTAATCAGATTGATTCGATTGCTCGAGGCCAGGAGTTTTTCGACTTCGCAATTCGCTGGTGTTCTCAATTGAGGATCTCCGACTTTTCTGTACGATGGGCCGAGCTGAAGGATTGATGTTGAGCTTGTGGCAAGCAAATTCTGGGTCCAACCCTGGAGTATCATATGCTGACCATGCGAATACCTCCATGTTTTCCCTCAGTAGTTCCAGCAGCTGAAGTTTCTCATCAGCGCCCAGCGAGGTACCGATAAGGAAGTACTTTTCTGGGTCATCCTCTTTTATCAAGACTTTCTCCAAATCCTCCACTATCTTTTCCTCTGGAGTTCCTCTCAAATCTTCCAAGACTGGCTGTCCGGCCACTTCCACTGTCTGTACTCGGTTGCAGGGTTGTTTTGCCTTTAACCCTGCCATGAAGCAATGTTTGGAAGCAACTTGGTCCTCGAATCGCTTACTCCGTGTTCCGTTGGGAAACGGATGAGCTGGTGATAGGTTGAAGGGACTGCTTCCATTCGATGAATCCACGGGCGGCCAAGTATGGCGTTATAAAGGGATGGTGTATTAATAACCAAGAACTCTATCTGGAGGGTTTTGGTTCCCGCCATTCGGCAATACTATTCGCCGAGCGCTCCGATCGCAATTGAAACTGACCAACGGGGCTGCCGCTGGGGTGAGATGTTGCTCGGAGAGGCCAAGCTTTCTGAACAAATCATAATACAGTATGTCTGCTGCACTACCTTGATCTACTAGGACTCGTTTCACATCAAATCGTTTCCCAATCCCAACAGTTATGATCAATGCATCAGTATGTGGATGCTGTATGCCTTCTAAATCTTTGCTAGTAAATGAAACAGTGCACAGGGGGGATTTTGGTACGGTATGTACCTTTTTCGATGTCGGCTCCACTGACATGATTCGCTGAATTTGAGCAGCCTTAGCGATCTCTTCTTTCAGTGCCTCCTCAGATTCCTGAGCCGCTGTCCCATGGATCACATTTATTATCAGTCGGGGCAGATGCTCAATGTTTGCTTCTGGAAGTGGGTTCCCCAGCTCGGCCACCTCCTTACCCTGATCAATGTATTCCCTTAGATGCCTAGCTGCCACTAGGTCCTCCAAGTGTTGCTTCAGTGCTCTGTAGTTCTGAGTCATGTGTCCCCTGTCTTGGTGGTAGGTGCACCTGAGCTTCTGATTACGCCGAGCTGGATCTCCCAACATTTTCGGCGGCCCAACAAAGAAGGGCTCTCTCTTGATCTTCTCCAGGATTCGATAGATTGGCTCCTTGAACACGGTCACAACAGCTTCATGGGATTTGGACTTATCCACCTCATTCACCGCAATCCCTCGGTGTTCTCCACAATCCGTTTTCTTCTTCTGCCGGGCTGCTTGCTCTGCTGATACTACCTCAATGGGGATCTGATCATCCTCCAGACAAGCATACTGCTCAATCCTGGCGCGCAAGTCTTTCAAAGCTGTGGCCGGGCACTTGGTAAGTGATTGTCTCAACTTACTTTCCCAGTGCAAACCATGCTTGAAGGACATGACGGCCATTGCTCGCTGCACACATTTTCTTCCAGATCATTATACTCTTCCCAGTATCTCCTAGCATAACTGCGCAGCGTTTCCTCTTGCTCCTTCCTGAGGCCGAACAGTGTATCCGGCTCCTTCGGGATCTTAGTGTTGGAGACAAACCTGGCCAGGAACTCTTCGGAGAGCTGCTTCCAGCCATGAATTGATCCAGCGGGGAGTCAATCGAACCATCGGAGTCTGGTTTTTCCCAAGCTGGATAGGAAGACTTTGCACATCAGTGCCTCATCTCGGCTCTAGAGGGACATCATATGTCTGAAATGACTGATATGCGTCAGAGGGTCTGACTTCCCATCGTAAGAAGTAAACTTTGGTGGAGTAAACTTCTTTGGAGGTCTGATGGTCTCAATCTCCGAAGAGAATGGCGAAGAGACAAGTCTGTCCAGTGCTCGATGTTCTCTCTGGTGAACAGTACGGTCCAAATGATCTCGATGTTGCTCGTTCTACCTATTGCCGATCAGCCAAGTACGAAGGTCCTGAGGAGGGTACTCAGTTTGTTGACTATCCGTCTTCTGCCTCTTAGCCCTCCTCCGGCGTGACCCACGGGTGTGACTACTCGCTGCTTTGCTCTGAGTTGGGATTGGTTGGCTTCGTTGCCCGGAGTCATTCCTGGGGAATTTCTTCACTGGTAATTCTCTAGATGAGCTCCTTCGTTGCAAACGAGAAGGCTCTGCTTCTGTCCTCTTCGCCGTCGGATCACCCAACACCTTCTTTAGTTGAGCCTTCAATTCCTGTATCTCCATTCCCATAGAATCTATAATTCGATCTCTATAATCCTTTTCCAGAAGGAAATGATGAGAAGAACCTCCGGCGAAAGGCAATCGATGCTCGACAGATTCGGGGGTTCGATTATTGTTTCCAGTTTGCTCCTCCAGAACTGTCGGGAGTGCCAAACCTTTGTCCTTCGTCTTCTCCGTCTGCGAAGTATGTGATGAAAGCGGAACGTCCTCAATCCCCATTGTCGGAACTGAATGCAGAGCTCATAGATGAAAATGATCCACGCTCACCGCACCAATTGTGCGTACCGGATTCCGCACTAGATGAAAGTGGATCGAGGCTCCGCTCTCAGCTGGACTATCTAGGGACCAAGGCTCCTGCCACAAGAAGAACCGTTAGAGCTGCCCAGCCGGGGTTGGCCGGATAACCCCTCCGGTGTGGGAATCAGCAATCGGTGAAGAGTTGAGTTTTGTATGTAAGTGTGGTTTATATTGGAATAGTTCAATTACCTTCAATGTGAAGTTCATGTTGTATATATAGTGTTCCTTACTTGCTTCTCAAGGTGAGTTCATGGAGTATGGATGCTGCCAGGTGTTCTTTCAGCATTGCTCCAGGTGGGGGACCACTTAGTAGTTGTCATTGATTGCATATTCTCATGGTAAGCATGCTGATAACTAACCACATTCCTTTGGTTCAACAACTTCCGTGATTCTAGGTGTGGGGGACTAGCTGAGGTGGCAACCTGCACATGCTTGCACTCACAGATCCCACGTTTCCTTGTGAGGTTTCTCCAGCTCGGTACTCATGTACTTCAGTTTGGTTCCGACGTGCCTCGGCTTGGCCTTGTCCAGCCTTTGTTCATGGAGGTAGGCTGGGCTATTATCTGTTCGGCCCACAAATTAGTTCCTGACTCGGCCTGCACTGGTCTACTGGTGGTGGCCTTTCCGCTGCGGGTTGGGCCCAAGTGCTAGAGGACTTGGGCAGGCTATTGATCATGAAGTTGGGCTGAACTTATCTGCGCATATACTCATCTGACCCACTTGGGTTTGGGCTCTGTCAGATTGGGCCGGCCCAAGGCTTAGACTTGACCCATTTCGCATTTAGCCCCTTCATTATCCATCATGATAAAACTCTGAAATTTCCTTAAATCATTAATACTGAATTTCTTTTCTTTTTTAACTAAGTCTAATTTACCAGAATTTTTGCAGATCACTAAGATGTCAAAGTTAAAGTTTTGCCACCACTCCCTATTGTATTCTTCAAAGTACCACAAAAAAAAAAAAAAAAATTATTTTAATTCTATAACTCTAAACACAACTTAATTTTTTTTAAAATTTTATTAACAAGAGTCTTTAAAATATATGTTAAGATAAAAGATTCTCGAGTGTGCCGTTGAGGATGTGAAAAGATTCTCTTTCTATTTTGTGAAAATTTGGACAGAGAAACTTTGGGGAAATTTGCTTGAGGATGTTGTCTTTACTGATAATGGGTTTTTTATTTTTAAAGTAAAAAGTGAAGAGGCTATAGACAAAATTTTGGGAGATGGCCCCTATTACGTTGGAGCTAGATTAATTATTGTTAAAAAATGGCAACCTGGACTAAAACTAACAAAGTGTGAATTTTCGAGTGTGCCGTTGTGGGTGAAGTTATATAATGTTCCTTTGGAGCTTTGGGCTGAAGAAGGTTTGGGTTACATTGCTAGCATCATGAGAACTCCTCTTTATTTGGATGAGCCTGCGTTCAAGAGAAGCAGACTTCCGTTTGCGAGAATATGTATTGAAGTGCCAGCAAATAAAGAGATCCCTGAGTCTTTCAAAATAAATCTTGCTTATGGTGACCCATATGAGATTCATGTTGAGGTTCTATGGAAGCCTCAAAGGTGTGATGGTTGTAAGACTTTTGGTCATACCACTAATTTGTGTCCTCAGAAGCCAAAGACCATGAACCCTCCATCTTCCAAACCAGAGTGGAAAGTCTAGGAGACTAACATACAAGTTCCAACTAAATGGGAAGTGGTGAAGAAAAAAGGGAGAGATGGTGGGCAAGGTTCAACGACAGTGATAAACAAAGAGGGAGAGACGCAGCGTTTCACCCCATCAACATCTAATGCTTTTGATGTCCTTGAATCATGTGATATGGGAGAGTTGGGAAATGGAGAATTAAATCAAGAGTTGTTGTGTCAAACAAAGAGCCTACAAAATAGAGGGGGTCCATCTCCAAGTGATACCATTAATGAGGAGACTACAAAGGAGAATAACAGAAGAAAACTCAAAGCGAAACTTCATTACTTGAAGAGTGCTAGAGGGAAATTTTGAATCCTTTGTTGTGTTTGGTGTGTTTGTCGTCTACAGGCTTAGTTTGTTTCTTTTGAGGGAGTAGTTTATTTTGTTTATGTTTGTTCTCCCTACAAAGGATGTGTATTGAACTTCATTGTATATCTATCTTTTTCGGTTATAATATGGCTTACTTATCCAAAAATATATATATATATATGTTAAGAAGCTAAAAATAAAATGTGCTTAACATGTCGCATGTTAAAAAGACATGTTCTTTAAATCATTAATGGTCCTCGCAATGATTAGAGTTTTATTCGCAATGATTGTTCAAGAGTAATTTTTCACTTCCTTTTATTTTTTTTCCCCTCTTTTGGTGGAACAGGTGATTGAGGTGCCCATTCGCAATTGATATCATCAAAGATCCATTTCACAACATCAACAATTGCAATAATATCTTTCTAATAATTTTACAGTAATTAAGATTATTGTAAGATTATCCATTTAAATCACTATGGACTGTAATAATCTACTTAAATTACATGAGTTCAATTACAGATTAATCATTTTGTACTATCTACTCATAATAAGAGTGGGCTCACATGTCATCACTATGTGAACCCCAATTCCATTGTTAAGAGATGATAAAATATACTGTAAAAAATGATGTGCGTCTAATCTTTTTCTATTACAAAACTACTACAAAAATGATTATTGCATAAAATTTTAGTACACCAACCAACAGAGTCAATCCTCTCTGCTTTGTCTTTTCCACTTGTGTTTATTAGAAGATGGGCCAAATCAAGGGTAACCAAAACCTGTGAACTCAAAAATCATAGGCCCATCAAAAACAATACCCCAACAAATGAGGCCTCAATTCTATAGAGGTAATAAGCTACAGACTTCACTCTGGGCTCAATGAAACATATGCTTTTTCACAACTATTAAATTATTTATGAACATATGCCTCAAAAGTCTCGACTATAAGCATTTTAGAACAGGGAACGGAGGATACTGGGTCACTTTTCTGTAGTTACAATCTATTTAGATCTGTTGGTCACATGTTTAAATTCAACAAAATATTATTATTTAAGATTTTTGATAAAGAATCATTCAACATAATGACATGATAGTAACCTTTTTATAAATAAAATAAATCATTTTAAATCATTACTCTTAATTTTAAAAGAGAATCAGGAAGCATATCTAGATGACTTGGGGAACATGAACATCTTAATCCATCATGGCCAACCCAAAAAAAAACCAGCTTCCTCCATGCTCAAGTGGAGTCTCAAAACTCTAATAAACAGGCAAAATATTAGATCACCTATGCTGACACAGCTCCTCCAGACATTGATCCAATGTGAAAAATGGTCGCAACCAAGACACATGCATTCAATAACACCATAATCATTCGCGTGTGAAGAAACATAACATTTCATTTTCAGATCATGTACGCCATAATTTTATCCCACATCAAAGTAACCATCGACCAAAACATAGCTACATTGGTATCATCCTATAACAGATTTCATCCATTGTTCATTTTCCTAACATTTACCGTGGTACTCCCAACAGCACCAGTCTTGATGAATACAGATGGTGATGCCAAGTCTTGATGAATACAACTAAAAAGTATGACGGGTGTAAAAGGGGTTACAGACACGAAAAAAACCCAGATTAGACATGTGTATTTCACGTTGCCACGAGCCTACAAGCCTGAGAGATCGTCTACGCTTTAAGCACTCGTTTTCCTACCTGCACAAGATCAACCCTTTTTCTGATATAGACCTGTTGGCATGAGGAGTGTTTTCTAGAATTGTTTTTGTTATTTGCGTTGCCTTGGTTGGAAATTATCATTTGATAAGAGGGAATTGATCAGATTTTCTAGCCTTTTTGCACCAGCAGTTGGACGAACAACTGTGATATTACCCACAATAGAGCATGGACCGGTCCCATTTTCTCTGCTTCCTATGCACCACCAACCAGGAACAAGCATGTCTTGACCACGAAACAAGAGTTCAGAGTCGATCTTGTCAAGCACCGGATCGTCCTGGTGGAACTTCCGGGCAAACGGAGCGTTACTGTTGACCATCTTCAACATGTCTTCGATGGTGAGGTAGTGAGGATGCTGCTTTGGAGGGTTGTCCGAGGATATGAAGTGTAGGTTGCTGTTGACAGTAGTATTGTGAAATATAAGATTTAATAACACATGTAACCATAATAATAATGTGGAATTAAATTTTACAGGATCTTGAATTCCATACAACTCAAGAATAAAATGAACATACCTTTGTTAGCTATTGAATTAGAAAAGTTGAGAAAATATCTCTAATTGTTGAACCTTGAATTCTTGGCTCACCTTCTTCTCTCTGTCTCTCTTAATTAGGATGACTATAAAACTTAGGCCAAGTTTGGAAAGACTAAATAAGTGCACTTTTTGACTTTTTATGAAATATGGGTTGGATTTGGATTGAGTTTGAAGTGATGTGTTAGAGAGGTGATGTGACTTAAATAGGATAGTGACTTTTTGAATTTTTTGAAGGATGCCAAACTTGACCTTAGAGTGATGGAATACTTATCGAAAGAAGGGTAGTCACCTATCCTTATATAGAGAAGAGAAGAGGGCCAGATAAACTCTATTTGAAGAATTCCTGTCTGTCAACGTTTCCTTCTTATCTTAGAAGAGTGATTATATTAAAATTCTAATTACTGAATTTTATATCAAATATTGGCTTTATCTAATTTTGGAGTCCAAATAAATTAAAACATGTAGATATATGTAGGCTATTAGGTTATACTAGAAAATAAATCCAACATGAAATTCTTAAGCATTACAAATGACGGTGTGAAAATAGCCTTCTGGGGAGGAGATGAAGTTTGCATAGTACATGAAGACGGTTCGAGGTAAGTTGTCCCATCCCCATATGCAAAAATCAACAAATTGCTGAGAAAGTGCCATCCAAGCAGAACTTGTAAAATAAAGGAGAAATTGGGTTTCAATAATCTAGACTTAAAGGTGGATCAGGTTTAAGGATTTTAATAACAATTAGTCATTACATGATGTTTTCACTGTACTACAGAATTTTACGGGGAGCGAATATTCGACACCACCTGTACTCCTTGCGTCCAAGCTGCGCCTTCCTCTAATTAACCTGCGAACACAACGGCGGTGAGGTACCCGGCGGTGTGTTGCCGGAAAACCCCTCCGACAGTTAAGTTAGCACACACTCAAGGAGAGAGTGGGAGTGAGAGAGAGAAGCTAAGGGTTTCCCTCACCAGATGATGTTCCCTTCCAGCATGGGGAGCGCAGTCTTGCTTATATACTTTTTGCGCTCACCTCTGCATCCATTCGCTTACTGACACGTGGAGCTGCTCTCCTATCTGTCAACGCAAATTCAGCTAAACACCACCTAATCAAACCGCCACTCGGCATTGGCGGGAACAGGTAGCCCGGCGGAATCATCTCGGCCTCCTTCGACTGAGCTACTTAACGAGTCCAACAGTGCCACTCACCGAGCTCCATCACATTCGAGCTCAGTAGCATTCCAGTACGGCCGAGCTCCAGACAGGTTAGGCCGGTCCGAGGGAGACCTTTCCGCTAAGCTGCATGTGCGAACAATAAGCCTGGGTTGACAGACGATTATCTCCACCGAATGGGCCTTGGACCTCAACCGAGCAAACCACTCTGGATCAGCCAACGTGAACTCGGCCCAAACATGCTCGGACCTCTTTTCTGTCCGGCCTCTACCACGACCCAAAACCATATTATGAATCTCCATCTCAATTGCCCCTTAATTCCGTCCGCACTAGCATGACTGGGATTACATGATCCGACCGGGGTCGATTCTACGCCCGGCCTTACTCCACAGGACAACAATCGTGCTAATCCTCATGCTCGGTCTCTTGTCTTGCTCGGTTGGCGCCTCTACTGCCCAACCTATCCATTCAATACTGATGCCGCTGTCATTTTAGACACGTGTCAATTATTCATTGGCCTCGAGCCCCCAACCCCACCGTCTCTTCATATTCAAATTTTTGGCGCTTTTTTTTTTTGTCTTCCTCTTTCTTATATGCACACTGCTTGCCCCTTTCGCATTTCTTTCCTGTTTAGTTCACCTTCTTTTGCCAAAACCATCCTGCGATCCAAAGCTCTCACCCTCAATCTTCATTTTTGAGATCAGAGCGTCCCTACAAGCAAGTCCCACTTCATCGTCGTCGCTGAGGGCCTCTATCCCACCACTTCAAGCCACTATCAGTGCTCTAGCCTGTAAGTTCTAAGTCCTTTAATGTTCTTCATTCGTTACTCATCTCTTTTTATTTTTTATTTTTATATGTCTCTGATTGCCATAGTCGAGCTTAGGGCACGTTAGCGGTGGGCTTTGGGCGTAGCCCCAAAAAATCACCTCTGCCCCTTCTCCTTCTACTGTTCGTTATCTTCTGTGATGAACACGCGAGGATCTGGGGCGGACCGGGCTCCAGGTCTTCTTTTGATTTCAAAAAAACACCAAAACCGAGCAAGTTGCGACTTTGCAAGACTCGTGTAGGAACTGAGGTAACAGAATGCTGGACCGCTCGACCGGGCTAATATCTGGTACGCTTGAACGGCCGAGCTTTTAGGTATACCTCTATGACCGAGATGGTCTGGCACTCCATCTGACTGAGCTAAAGTCGAGCTCATTTTGCGCGACCGCGCTTCCACTTACACTTACTTTTACTACAGAGTCCTAAGGGACCAAGCACCAACACCAAGGCTTTCAAAAGGCCGAGCTGCCTTTGCACAAAATTTTGCCAACCAAAACTGCCGCGCTGAGATAGGCCGGCTTCACATGGGGCGTTACCGCTTCCTTGTTGACACGCCGGTTGCACTAGCCGCGTTCCGGGAAGAATATGGTGTCCCCGCAGACGTACATCTCGAGCTCGGTGCTGAGGACACCAACCCTTGGGATAGACTAGACCAATGCCCCTTCACCGTGCTTTCCATAATCAAAGGTGGCCTTCGCTTCCCGGTTCAGCCTCTAATGTGAGAGTTCCTGAGGCGCACCGGGCTAGCACCAACACAAGTTTCAACCAACACCTTCAGAATAATAAACGGGGTAGCCGAGCTGAACAACCGGCTGGGCCTAAACTTAGGATTAATCGAGATTCTACGCCAATACACCCTCGAGCATGCAGGCGATGGGCTTAACTACTACTTAAAGATTAGGCCGGGCAAGGAGAAGCTTGTAACCAGCACCCTAGATAAAGATATGCACGACGATGACTTTTTCTGGGTGTCTGGAAATTATGAAATAGCCGAAGTGCCCGGCTAGTACATCAGCAAGAACTTCGGTTCAACGTGTAAGCCGTGCTTACTGCTCGGTCAACCCACTTTCCTTCACTATTCTGCATTAATGCATTTTCTTCTTTTCCTCTTTGCAGCTATCGAAGCCTTGCAAGCAAACTACTTCAACCTCAACGAGGCTGCCATCAGAACCGTGTTGCGGTATCGTAATCGGGATTGCCACAACCTTCTCGGCTACGTACCAAGCTACAGATACATAGCTCCCCGCCGGAGTAGGGTTACAGACTTTCTCCGAGAACCATCTCCACCACCCGATCCAACACTATCGGACGTGCCCCTAATCCGGCTGACTGAGGAAAAGGAAATCTCATCACCACCACATCCACTGAGCTTCTGAGCATCCCTTCCCATGCCCCGGATGCCGGTCAAACATCTGGGACGGTGATAGCATTGGCATCGACTGCTGTGGCGCAAGCTAGTAAAGAAAATCGCCGAGCAGGAAAAAGGCCTCAGTCCTCCGATCCATCAGCCGAGCTTGTCGCTGAGCTGAGCACCGAGCAACTAGCTGAAGCCTCAGAGCCATCTCCTCCATGGCAGCCACAATTAAAGCACCAGGGTAAGGAGATCCCGGCGAACGCCTTAGTCAAAGGCGACAAAGAACATCTCTTGGTTTTCGACCTGACAAAAGTTCTACTCCTGCCGAGCGACATGACTGGCAATGACCACGTGCCGGACACTCGACTCGTGAAGTCCTCGATCAAATCTATGACCCGGGTAAGAATTCCGCATGTTTATTCAAGTCGGTGTAAGTGTTTTTACGGTTACTTTCCTTTTCTGAACTCTTAATGTGTCCTGTTGTAGGCCATCCAGAAACAACATCTCGTGATGGACTGAATTCATAGACTCTGGCAAAAGGTGACTGACGCCGTCGGTCAGGTCAAGAACCTGGAAGCAGAGCTGGGACGATCAAAAGCTTCCTTGGAGATTGCTAACGTAGACAACTCAAAATTGCTCGGCCAACTTGGGTCTGCCGAGAAGGAAAGAGACGCTCTCTGAGCCGAGCTAGAAGCGCTAAAGCAATCGAGAAAAGATGAAGTGGACGCTGCAAACAATCTCGATTTCAAGGAGGCCAAGGACAACTACACCAAGTAGGTCGAGGCCACCAAGGACATATTTTTCAAGTTCGGTTGGAAGCTTGCCTGCGAACATCTCGGCCAAGGATCTGGAACTGAGGTGTTTACCTCTCCTCCTGCTGTCTTTCTCCTGGCCTACATGGTGCCATATGCGAACGAAGTCTTTAATGCTCTACAAGAGGAGGCCAAGGAAGAGGTAGAACAGGACGCCGAGGTCTCCGAGGAAGCAAGTCGCCCAAAAGAGGCCGGCCAGGTTGGTTCCAGCGCTTGGGAAACTACCTCCATAGTTGACTTTGAGGCTGCTGTAGAGGGCACCGGGGACGACTTCGTTAACCTTTTCCCTCTGGTTTAGTCTACTCTTTTTTTCTTTTTTTTTGAACTTTGAAATGTAACCAGGATGCCTTCTTGTCCCACCATATGTACTACAGTTTATCATCAATGAAAATTTCTCATTTTGTTTACTGTTGCACTGCTTGTTATACTACATTTCATCATCTCGGCAGGAACCTTTGAGTTGGGCAAATCACCAAACCTTTTAGCCGGGGTATATTATCTCGGCTTGAGTTGGACACATCACCAACTCTTCTAGACGGGGTAAACCATCTCGGCTAGAACCTTTACGTTGGGCAAATTACCAACTCTTCTAGCCGGGATAGGTCATTTCGGCCAGAACATATGAGTTTGGAAAATCACCAACTCTATTAGCCGAGGTGAAGCACTCTTGGCTAAGACCTTTGAGTTGAGCAAAACATTAACTCCTTTAGTCGCGGTAAAGCATCTCGGCTAGGACCTTTGAGTTGAGCAAAACATGAACTCCATTAGCCAGGGTAAAGCATCTCGGCTAGGACCTTTGAGTTGAGCAAAACATCAACTCCATTAACCGGGGTAAAGCATCTCGACTAGAGCCTTGAGTTGAGTAAAACATCAACTCTTTTAGCTGGGGTAAAGCATCTCGGCTAGGACCTTTGAGTTAAGCGAAACCTCAACTCCATTAATCGGGGTAAAGCATCTTGGCTAAAGCCCTGAGTTGAGCAAAACATCAACTCCTTTAGCCGGCGTAAAGCATCTCGGCTAGAGCCCTGAGTTGAGCAAAACATCAACTCCTTTAGCCAGGGTAAAGCATCTCGACTAGAGCCCTGAGTTGAGCAAAACATCAACTCCTGTAGCTGGGGTAAAACATCTCGGCTAAAACACAAGAGTTGAGCACATCATCAACTGTTCTAGCCGGGGTAGAGCATCTCGGCTAGAGCTTTTGAGTTGGGCAAATCACCAACTTTATTAGCCGGGGTAAAGCATCTCGGCTAAAACATGAGAGTATGTCCCTCAGACACTACATTACCTCGAACACAACAAACTTCTTCAGCAAAGATAATTTACTTCTATTACACTTGGCAAAAAGAGTATTACATTCAGAAGTATAGGGAAACCAAGTCCTTCCTCAAAAAATTACATAAACAAGACAAATACTAAAAATAGTACAATTTGAGGTTAGCCGCATTCCATGGCCGGGGTAGGCCTTTGCCGTCCAAGTCTTCTAAGTGGTATGCCCCCTTGTCCGCCAGACCGATTATCCTGTAAGGCCCTTCCTAGTTTCCCCCTAGCTTGCCTTCGCTTGGCACCAGTGTGTTGCCTATCACCTTCCTTAAAACCTAGCCTCCGACTTTAAACGGCCTGGGGTGCACCATTTTGTTGTATTTTCTGGATAATTCTTGTTGGTATGCGGCCACGTGGATTAAAGCCTTTTCTCGGTGCTCGTCAGCTAGGCCCAATTCTAGGGCGATGGATTCAGAGTTCAACTCAGGCTCAAAATTTTTGCTGCGGATGGTGGGCCTGCTGATTTCCAATGGGATGACCGCCTCCATGCCATATGCCAGGGAAAAAGGAGTTTTCCCGATCGAGCGTCTCGGGGTTGTCTGATATACCCAAAGGACACTTGGGAGTTCCTCAGCCCATCTTCCTTTGGCTTTCTCTAGTCTTTTCTTCAATCCATCGAGAATGGTCTTGTTCAATGCTTCGGCTTGGCCGTTGGACTGCGGGTAAGCCGAGGTGGAGTTGTAGAATTCTATCTTCAATTCCTCACAAAATCCTCTGAACAGGCACCCATCAAATTGGTTGCCATTATCAGAAATCAGAACCTTGGGGACGCCAAATCGCATTATCACATTCTGCCAAACAAACCGTTTGACATCTTTCTCTTTGATAGTTGCTAAGGGCTCAGCTTCAACCCATTTGGTGAAGTAATCCGTAGCCGCAATGAAGAACTTTCGATTGCCCAGTGCCGTTGGGAGTGGTCCCACTATGTCCAGTCCCCATATCACAAAATGAAGCAACCACTCCCCGTGCCTTGCACATATTGTCTGCTTTGGCGAAACCCGCCTCACGGCTTTGTTCCTCCCCCACTGGGGGAAAAGGCCTATGCAAGGTAAGAGGAGCCAGTCTACTTATAAGGTGGGAAAGAAGTCTCTCACAGACAGATGTGGGATTTCCCCGCACATTAGCCCCCAACCAAGTTGGCTCCGGCACTGGCACAAGTCATCTAAGTACCGAAGGGAGTTCCCACAGACGGCGCCAAATGAAGTAACCACTCTCCGTGCCTTGCACATATTGTCCGCTTTGGCGAAACCCGCCTCACGGTTTTGTTCCTCCCCCATTGGGGGAAATGGCATATGCAAGGTAAGAGGAGCCAGTCTGCTTATAAGGTGGGAAAGTAGTCACTCACAGACCGATGTGGGATTTCCCTGCACATTAGTCCCCAGCCGAGCTGGCTCTGGCACTGGCACAAGTCGTCTAAGTGCCGAAGGGAGTTCCCACAGACGGCGCCAATTGTACAGGGAGCGAATATTCGACACCACCAGTACTCCTCGTGTCTAAGCTGCGCCTTCCTCCGATTAACCTGCGAACACAACGGCGGTGAGCTACCCGGCGGTGTCTTGCCGGAAAAACCCTCCGACGGTCAAGTTAGCACACACTCAAGGAGAAAGAGGGAATGAGAGAGAGAAGCTAAGGGTTTCCCTTACCAGATGATGTTCCCTTCCAGTATGGGGGGCGCAATCATGTTTATATACTTTCTGCGCTCACCTCTACATCTATTCGCTTATTGACACGTGGAGCTGCTCTCCTATTTGTCAGCGCAAATTCAGCTAAACACCACCTAATCAAACCGCCACTCGGCATTGGTGGGAATGGGCAGCCCGGCAGAATCATCCCGGCCTCCTTCGACTGAGCTACTTAACGAGTCCAACAGTGGCTTGTAACATGTTCTCTCTGCAAGAGAACTTAAGGCTGTGTTTGGTTATGTTTTTCAAACACATTTCCATCAACTTTTAGGAGTGTGGTGTTTGTTTTGAGCTTTTAAATTATAATTCTACACTCACTTTTGAAAACTCTTTTCCAAGCGAGAAAATTTGGCTAACGCGGTCGTCGTCTTGGATATTCCCTAGACATCCGGCCGGTTGACCGGAACAGTGTTCGGTGTTTTTTTTTTTTTTTTGGGGGGGGGGGGACCTATTATTTTATATTGTAAATAAAAAATATTTTCATAATTTTTTTAATTGTTATATGAGCTTTGAATAGAATTTTATGTTGTGTGTTTGGTTATGAGTTGTAAGTTTTTGAATAAAATAACTTTTCTAATTTCAAAAACTCAAAACTCCCTCTAAAACTCTTTTTAAAACTCATAACCAAACAAATTTTTCACACTCAAATCATAATTCCAAAACTCACAAACTCAAAATACTACTCTATTCTCAAATCATATTTAGAAAACTCTACCAAATGCCACTTAAAATTTTATTTTAGATAATTAAGTGCAACAGGATAAGAAAAACAAAGAAGTCACACTTAATTGACTTACTCTTAAAGAAGCCTCAATTTACTTGGTGCTTGATTTTGAAATCAACATAATGATATGAGTACATTTTGTTTTTCATTTACAATTCCACAGATTAACCAAGCATGTAAGAGAACAAAACAAGTGAGGCAAGCAAACACTTTCACTCATCTAGAATGCCTTATTTTGACACTAGAATGAAAATTATGACATAAAAACATACTTTATAGGGTAACACAATGACCTTGTAGCTGTGGTTTATAGGTTACGTAACCAGTCTCTAGCATTAACACACCCAATACAGGACAGGTCAGTATGAGAAGTCAGTATTAACACAACATCATAAAGGAATTTTAACAGTACAATATCCGAAACTTTACTCAACAAGGGAAAAAAAAGGTATGAGAGGTCACACTGAGTTTGGATAACTGAATCTAGACTATTAAACCCTGCAAATTTGGAATTTGAAGGGGAAAAAAAAAGAGGGTGCGTGCTGTTGGGTGGATTACTTTGCTCATATCATCACATGATTATAAATTATAGCTTTCCACAAATCAGGCACATTGAGAAGGGTTAACACACAGGACAAATAGAAGACAAGCAGACAGGCAGAAAGAGAGATGACCCCACATTAATAATGGAGATGCCCGAGTTAGGGCTCACAAAACAAGCAGACTGATAGGCTATGATTCTAAAATAAAATCCTTCCCTAGTTACTTCGATTCAGGGTCATGTTTTGAAAAAAAGAAAGAAAGACACAAATGCAAATCCAAATGCAACCATATAACAAATATCTCCTCTCCCTACAAATCAAAATGTGTAGAACAAGATGACACAAATGAGGGTATGTGAGCTGCAAATGATGCATCTGTTACTCAAGGTGTCATTGGCCACAAAGGCATGAAATGAGCATGAGGTATTAAAGCATGTGATACGCTCTTATCACTCTCCAACTCAAGTATATATTCACTATTCTCATATATGTCTCAAATAATTCACGTAAACAACTATCCACACACAGTCGGATCCTAATGCAAAACGATAAAAATAAAAATGTGGGTAAGATCATTTTAACCAGAAAGTAAGATTGTGATGCAGATGATAGCCAAAATCAACCACTTCATATTAATGCTGGTGATGGCATCAACTAAAGCAATGACTTCCTCTTGCATACCTCCCCAAGTGACATGCAAACTAAACCACTATGCATATGGAACCCAGGGTCAAAAAAAGGGGTGACAGATATTTCCATGGTTTATAAATAATGGCTGTGTGGAAATTAGTTCTCTGTTACCATTCTGACACTATTCATTGGACACAAAAAGAATTCACAACCACATTTGCTGCTATGGACACAACCCCATTCCCGATGGCCTAAGTGCTAACTGCTATTTAACTTAATTAATGGAAAATGTCACATGGCACCAACCTGACATAAACCCAAGGAAAGGTAGAGAGGTCGATGGTCCTATGGTCATTGCCTTTAAATGAGAGTTTGGATATCCTCGTGAGTAAACATCAGTAAAGGGTGGTAGTGGACATAACACATAAGTTATTAAAAGTGATAGGCAGCGAGCAAGGGGATTAGATTTTATGGGGATGGTCAAGCAAAGAGATGGGGGATGGCAGCCGGTGGTTCGAAGACATGGCGGAAGAGAAGCACGGCAGAGCTGGACGAATAGATCTATCCACTCTGTTTTCGTGGATAATCTACCTGCAAATATGCGATCTGAGGGGTTGTACTCAATATTCTCCAACTATGGGATAGTGGTTGATACCTTTATTCCAAATAAGAGGAGGAAAATGACGAGATCCAGGTTTGGCTTTGTCCGTTACCATTGTCCTGTTGCAGCAGACATGGCTGTTCAAAAAGCCAATGGACTATGGTGTGATGATAAAGCTATAAAGGTTAAAAAGGCTGACTATGGTAAGGAAGGTGGCATGAGACAACAGGCTGGTCCATCACGGCAGCCTAGCAAGTTTGTAGAGGAACTCAACAGAACACAGGTGGGCTACCAAGGTAAGAGGTCCTTTGCGGAGGTGGTGAGTGGGAAGGTATCAGGATATAACTCCTCCTGCATTATCAAAGCCTATGAGGAAGGTAATGGCTGGTTATATGAGAGTGTCATAGCCAGGTTGAAACCAATATTCACTGTGGAAGATTTCAAGGAAGAAATAGCAAGAAGAGGTCTAAGGGACGTTCAGGTAAGGGTAGGTGGTGGAAGGGATCTGGTCCTAACATTCCCATCTCAGGAGATTATGAAGGAAAAGCTTCTGGTCCTGAGGAGCTGGCTAAATGAGTGGTGTGATTCAGTTCTTGAATGGAAACAGGGGATGTCACTTAACCAAGAACGGAAGGTTTGGCTAAGCTGCTATGGAGTTCCACTAAACCTGTGGTGTTGTAACACCTTCATTAACATTGGTAAGATGTGGGGTATGGTGACTGCTCTGGATGAGGATACGCGTAACTTAAATCATTTTCAATGTGGTAAAGTGCAGATCGCGACTAACTTCATGGATCCCATTAATCAATTCCTCAAATTAGAATGCAAGGGCGTCCAGTACCCAGTTAGGGTGTGCGAGGAACAGATCATTGTCATCCAAAATGTGAAGGTGCCTGGTCTGAGCCATTCATCTGAAGAGCATCTTGGTGGAATCAAAAACAGTAATCCTGTAATAGTGTGCACTCAGACCGCAGGTAGAGGGCGCAAGCAAGAAGAAAGAGTTGACCATGTAACAGTGCAAGCACACGTTAGCAGCAACACAATGGTGGAAGATGACCAGCTAAGAGATACTTCGATGGTGGCAGAATCAGACTTGCAAAAAGGCATGTCAGAAGAAATCGGCTACGTGTGTCAGGAGAAATCTGCAACACTGCTGCCGAGTCCCAAGACGAGATACGTTGATGATGGAGATGTCGAAATTCAAACTTCTGGGTTTATAAAAACGCTATCTGGGCCTCATAACATGAATCGTGGGCTTGATTTAATTGTGGACCTGAAATCGAATCATGAATGTTATGGATCGGATGAGTTTCAACTCTTGGACCACCAAGAGTTAATGGATTCAGGTAAGGCTGTGGAGGGTGGGCCAGGTGGGAGGGTGTCAAACCTATCCGAAACCCATGATGTGGAGCCCAGTAGTAGTTGTGCAAGGCCTAGAAAGGGTAAGGAGAAGGTAAGATACAGGAAAAAATCGAATCAGACTTTTCTGGGGAAAAAGTCCTTCGATCTATTGAGGAAGTATGGGAACAAAGGGGCTTCAACCAGTAGAGCAATGCCCAGGGCTGCAGTTTGGCGGGCAGCAGTGGAGGCAAGGTCCTCATCGGCATCAATGGAGCATGGACTTGATAGTGAGAGGGTCATCCTCAATGAAGCCGAAGCAACTCTCAAAATGGGGGAGGCTCTCGGTGTGCAGTTCAATGGTAAGCGAGCTGCTGTGTTGGAGAAAATTGTGAGCCTTGAATTGAAGGACATGGAAAGAATTGAAGGGGGTGGAAGAGAAGGGGTTTGATGGACTCCAGCTGGGGGGACATAATAGAGATCTCAAGGTTGTTTATGAAAATTCTTTCATGGAATGTTAGAGGGCTGGGGAGGAGGGAGAAAAGAGGTAAAGTGAAAAAGCTCCTGAAGGAGAGGGATATAGATGTTGCGTTGTTCCAAGAAACTAAAAAGGCAGAATTCACAGAGGATGAGGTTAGATCTGTGTGGGTCAGAGACAAAATGGAGTTTATGGTGGTTGATGCTGCAGGCTCTGCTGGGGGATTACTGTGTATATGGGATCCAAATGTTTTCCAACCAATGTAGTCTTTGTAGTAATAGAAGATTCATCTTATTATCAGGTACCCTCTTTAACCAATTTAATTGTGCTATATTAAATATTTATGCTCCTAATGATGTGGGCTCAAGGGGGAATCTGTGGGACTGTCTATTGAAATTGAAGGAAGAATTCCAAAATCCTTGGTGCTTAGGAGGGGACTTCAATGAGATTAGGCAGTTTGGGGATCGGAGAGGATGCTCTCGGAGAGATAGGGGAATGAAAGAATTTAATGAGTTCGTTGACAAGTGTGAGGTATCTGAGTTACCATTACTTGGGAGGAGATTCACTTGGTGCAATTCTTGTGGTGGTGAAAGGTGGAGCAAAATTGATCGAATTTTTGTGGATCCTAAATGGCTTGAGATATTTAACCTGAAGCTATGGGGTCTACCAAGACTGGTATCTGATCATTGTCCTCTTCTTATGATGGAGGATGAGAGGGACTGGGGTCCAAAGCCCTTTCGGGTCCTGAATGCTTGGTTTTTGCATACAAATTTTCAGAATTTCTGGGAGTCAAAGTGGAAGGAGTCCAGGGTTGAAGGTTGGGCTGGTTTTATTCTTATGCAGAAGTTGAAGATCTTGAAAAATGGCTTGAGAAGTTGGAATGTTGAGGTTTTTGGTAATGTTGTAAACAAATTGAAGACTGCAGAGGGTGAACTTCACAGAATTGATTTACTGGCTGAGACTAGAGACCTTGATTGTGATGAAAAAGGGAGGAGAAGTGAAGTTAGAGCTGAAATGTGGAGATTGAGTAGGATGGTGGAGTGGCTATGGCTGCAAAAGTCTAGGCTTAACTGGGCGATGAAAGGTGACAAGAATACAAGGTTTTTTCATGTAGTCACAAAGAGCAGAACAATAAGAAATGAATTACATTCCATTACAGAAGGGGAAGTGGTGTATGAGGAGCCGAGGCAAGTGAAGAGTAAGGTGCTGGAATATTTCAAAAACCAGTATACAGAATTGTGGCCAGAAAGACCTGTATTGGGGGGTCATTTTCCATCAGCAGCTGGTAGTGTGAGGTTTGCTATGTTGGAAACAGTATTTTCTGAAGCAGAGATTAAACTAGTTGTGATGGAGTGTGATGGTAACAAAGCACCCGGACCTGATGGCTTTAATATGTTGTGCTTTCAGAAGTTTTGGAAGGTCATGAAGGATGAGGTCGTTAATTTTGTGAATGAATTCCATAGGAATGGTAGACTGGTAAAAGGCATTAACAGCTCTTTCATAACCCTCATCCCCAAGAGGGACAATCCGTCTGGCCTATCTGACTATAGACCTATCAGTTTGGTGGGCTCAGTCTACAAAATCATAGCAAAACTTTTGGCAAATAGACTCAAATCTGTTTTGCCACATATTATTAGCGAGCCGCAGTCTGCGTTCCTTAGTGGTAGGAATATTTTAGATGGTGTGCTGATGGCAAATGAGGTTGTGGAAGGCTGGAAGAGAGCCAAGAGGAAGGGAGTCCTTATTAAGTTGGATTTTGAAAAGGCGTATGACTCCATTAATTGGGGTTTCCTCTTCTCTATGATGTCTAAGTTCGGGTTTGGCGCTAAGTGGATCAACTGGATAAAGGAGTGTGTAACAACGTTAAGAGTCTCAGTGCTTGTAAATGGATCCCCTACTGAAGAGTTTAGCTCGCAGAGGGGTCTAAGACAAGGTGATCCACTATCTCCCTTTCTGTTTAATATAGTTGCGGAGGGCTTACATCTTTTGTTGAGCAGAGCGTGTGGGCTAAACCTAATTAAAGGGGTGAAGGTAGGAAGTGAGGGTGTGGTGTTGACTCATTTACAGTTTGCAGATGATTCACTATTGTTTTGTGAAGCTGAGGTGGAGGAGGTGAGAAAATTGAAAAGGGTTCTAAGATGCTTTGAAATCTTGTCTGGCCTAAAAATAAATTTTCATAAGAGCGTCGTATGTGGTGTGGGAGTCTCTGTGGAAAGTCTGAATGATATGGCTACAATTTTGCATTGTAAAACTCAAGCATTGCCAATTAGCTATCTTGGGTTGCCATTAGGTGCTAATCCAAGGAAGAAAGCTACTTGGAAACCAGTTGTGGACAAAGTCAAAAGTAAGTTGGCTGGATGGAAGAGGAAGATGCTATCTGTTGCGGGGAGACTCACACTGATTAAAGCAGTAACTTCAGCCTTGCCGGTATATTATTTATCTTTATTCAAGATGCCTGAAGGGGTTGCTTCAGAATTGGATAAGATTCAAGCTAGATTTTTGTGGGGTGGCTCTGATCAGGGAAGGAAAATCCATATGATTAAATGGAAGGATCTGTCTAAAAGAGTGGACCAAGGTGGTTTGGGTATTAGGCAGTTGAGGGCTGTAAATAATTGCCTGCTTATGAAATGGTGGTGGAGGTTTGGTTGTGAAAAGGATGCCCTCTGGAAACGAGTTATATGCAGCAAATACAAGCTGGAGGTGGGTGGTTGGATTCCGTCACTAACACCATCCATTAGCCACTCAGCAGTGTGGAAGGGGATCATCTCTGTTGCTGAACAGTGCAATAGCTTAACAGAGCTCTATCTGAATAATTTTCACTTGAAGGTTGGGGATGGGGTGAGGATTCGGTTTTGGACTGATATATGGTGTCATTCTACTTGCTTGAAGGATGAATTCCCAACACTGTATAGGTTATCTTTGGAGAAACAGGAGACCTTGAGTGGTATAGTTGACAAGAAAATCACAGCAGGTGGCTGGGTTCTGGTCTTTAGAAGGGAGCTGTATGATTGGGAGAAGCTGGAGCTGGACAGATTAATTACTATGCTACTGGCAGCCCCAGATCTGTGTCCTGAGAGCCCTGATCAGCCTGTATGGTCAGCCTCTTCTCATGGGACTCTTAGGGTATCAGAGCTGTATAAGTTTGCTGTGGACACTGATGGTGGCTCTCTGAGCATAACTAGGTTGATATGGCTTAAGTATATCCCCCCTAAGGTGCAGGTCTTTGGGTGGTTTGCATGGAAAAAAAGATTGAAGACTAAGGAGTTCTTACAGAAGTTGGGTGTGATTAATCAAGGTACATCTACAGCGTGTGTATTCTGTGGCTGTGAGGGTGAATCAGTGAATCATGTATTACTTTGGTGTCCCTTTGTGTGGAAGATATGGGCTGAAATGCTAAATTGGTGGGACGTCCAAGCTGTTATACCAGGTTCTGTGGAAAGCCTTCTCATGTGGTGGGCTGGAGGGAAGTGGAGGAAGGTAGAAAAGAAGATTTGGAGAGTAATTCCCTTGGCAGTAATGTGGTCAATCTGGAAATGCAGAAACGAGTGTGTGTTTAGAGCATCTAGCCCAAATCTGGAGGACCTCTGTGATCTAATCAAGTATAGGATTGCTTTTTGGGTAAAATCATACCTCTCAGATGTACATTTTTCAGTGCAGGAACTTGTCTTCCAGTTGAGGCAAGTTAGAAAGTGTCTGGGGGGATCCATGGTAGTTTAGTGATAGTGGCTGGTCTGTCGGTCTGTGAAGGCTGTGTTTGTCATATAGGTTGCAGCAGTAAATTGGGCTCTGCTCAGTTTTGGGTTTAGCAATGTCCTTTGTTGATTTATACTCTGAGTTATCTGTTTGGGTTGATTGCTTTTAATTTGTGGTTGCGTGGCTTCTTGAAGTTGTTTGCTGCTGCTGGCTTCTGCATTGTTGGTTGAAGCTTAATACGGGTACAATCTGTAGATGTTGCATTGGTAGTGTTTGACTGCAAAGTTCTGTTGAGTGGTGGTCCAGCAGCAGCAGCTGGTTTTGACCCAAAAGGGTGTATGTTTAACTCTTAACACTTTCAAGGATAGAATCAGCAGCTGGTTTTGAGCCACAAGGGTGTATGCTAATCTATTAACACTCTCAAGGATAGAAGTAGGTTCTATTAATGCCTCTGTTTTGGCTGAATTTTGCTGCAGTGTCACAACTTCTGGGTGTTTTGGTGTTGCTTCTTGGTTTTTTTCCTCTTTCTTTCTCTTTGTTGGTTTCTCACCAACTGGCGCTTGGGGCTTTTCAGACCCAAGCTCCTCTTTATTGATGTAACCTTCATTCCTTGAATGTTTTTTCAATAAAGATTTTCTTTGCCGATCAAAAAAAAAAAAAAAAGTTATTAAAAGTGATGTATATGTAAAAACTCATGAATCAATGAAATGTAGATAGTCGTATGTCATAGCAAGCCTTGTATTAGCCACTAGCATTTTTGTAACTATCTATTTTACTAGCATTCCTAATTATCCTAGATAATTAAATTCTCTTACTAGATGAAATTCTCCACTTTTTTGGCCTAAAACTAACACAAAATTCAATATCATTTAAAAACTTGATTTTAGGTGCCAAAATGTTCATTAGAACCCATTACAAACATTCAAATTGTGATAAATAGGTTACATGCTTATTAATGAATTCTATTAAGCATTTGCTAGGGCTTGAGAAAAATTCACAAGTTCCATTTCTGATTTTCATTACGCATTAGTTGAAACTTTCAATATTGTTACACGGTAGCCATTAAGCTTGCCAATACCTCAATTTAAAGACACAGATATTGTACTCATTGCTAATATCTTCACACAATCACAATTTGGTCCTCCAGATAAGCTTTGTTATAACTTCACTCAAATCACTGAAGCATTATAAGCAAATGCATTATATTACAACCATAGAGATACATAGTGGGGATGATCACCATAAAGGTACATCGTGAAACTAACCATTCCCTAATGTTCACCCATCTATTTGAGAGTCTAGGTGAGGTCGAACATGTACAAGCTAACCTCTTTGCACAAATAGGCAGCCATGAAATGTAACCTCATGCTTGAGTTATAACACAATCGCAAAGGTACATAGTGAAAATAACTATTTCCTAGCGTTCACTAGGTGGGGCATAATGCAAACAAACTAACCTCTTTATTTGCAAAAAGTGGCTACCATGACATTCAATCCCATCTCATGCTTGACAATATGAGCTTTTACAAATACCCAAACAAATAGTGGAATTTAAGTACTTATACTTTCTCAAAAACAAATAGTTTATATCCAAATTCTACCCAATCACGTTACAAAAGGTACCACACAACGTGAACTTGGAAACACATGTTGGATTAAAAGATGTGTCCATACATACACTTCATCTAACCGCAAAATGTTAGGACATGGGATGGATCTTCGAGGTTGTCCAACATTCTTCTCATGTACTCTAGGATGGAAAGAATTGTCTAACTTATATTAATTCATAAAGCTTCACCCTTTCCCAATCAATGTAAAAGTGAAACAAAATAAGAAAATATTCTAGAGGAATTCTGCCAACCACAGGCTGCTTTCATCTCTTCATCTAGTCAAGCATACCTCTTGGATACATATGCAACCTCAGGCATGTCCAACACCTATCTCACAGCCATAGCCTTTTCTCAAAATGGGAACTTTTCGGTGATGCAAAAAAATGACCATCTTTGCAATAGAGAGAGAAAGAAAGAGAGAGAGAAAGAGAGAGAGAGAGATTCAGGGATTGTAACTAGCAAAAATAGAGCATAATGAACGAAAGAGACATTAAAAAATGCTGCCAATCAGCATATCCTTAACAAATTGGCGGTATTAATCTTTAACTATAAAACTAATAATAAGATGACTGCTTAAATTGGACGTTGAAAAGGCCTACGACTCTATTAATTGAGAGTTTTTATTTGATATGTTATCGAAGTTTGGCTTTGGAAATAGATGGGTAAGTTAGATGAAAACTTGTGTGTCCTCTGCTATGATCTCTGTTTTGGTGAATGGGCCACCAACATCTGAGTTTTGTCTACAGAGAGGCCTTAGACAAGGTGATCCATTGTCACCATTCCTATTTAACATTATAGCAGAAGGTCTTAAATATTTTGCTGAGCAGAGCTAGAGAGTTGGGTCTAATTCAAGGGGCCGAGGTGGGTTCAAATGGTTTTAAGAGTCTCGCACTTGCAATTTGCAGACGATACAATTTTGTTCTGTAATGCGGATTTGGTGGAAGTGAGCAACATTAAAAGAATTCTTCGATGCTTTGAGATTATATCAGGTTTGAAAATTAATTATCACAAGAGCGTCATATGTGTGGTTGGGGTAGATGAGGGTTTGCTGCAGGAGTATGCTTCTTGTTTAAACTGTTCTCATCAAAAATTGCCTTTCAAGTACTTGGGGCTCCCTTTGGGGATTTATCCTAGTAGGAGGAGTACTTGGAAACCTGTTCTTGATAAATTCAAGCAGAAATTGTCTTCATGGAAGCGACATTTATTATCTTTTGCGAGTCGTTTGACTCTAATCAAATCTATCATGTCTAATTTGCCCATCTATTATCTCTCATTATTCAGAATCCCGCTGGAGTAGCAAAAGAAATTGACATAATGCAATCTGCCTTTCTGTGGGGTGGATCCGATCTTAGAAGGAAAACACATATGGTCAAGTGGGAGGTGGTTACTAAGAATAAGAAACTAGGTGGGTTAGGATTGATGAGGATTAAAAGCTTCAATCAATGTCTTTTACTGAAATGGTGGTGGAGATTTGGTAGTGAGAAACACTCCCTGTGGAAGGAAGTGATTTGTTCAAAGTATGTGTCATTGGATGGAAGATGGATTCCAAAATTAATAGGCAGAGAGTCCAAGATCTGGTCGAATATAATTCAGATTGTTCTATCCAATCCAAAGCTGCATCAATTTTATCTCAATAATTCCCAGATTGTTCTGGGGGATGGGAAGAGAGTTAGGTTTTGGAGGGACAAATAGGTGGGTAATGTTTGCTTAAGGGATGAATTCCCAAGGCTATTTTCCTTATCTGATGATAAAAATGGTGTAGTGAGTGTGTTCTTTGAAAGAAGGGAAAGGGATGGAGGCTGGAACACGGGTTTTAGAAGACTTTTGCGGGTCTGGGAGGAGGAAAGCTAATAGACTCTTCAATCTGTTGCTCACTGCACCATCACTGTGTCCTACCAGATCTGATGAGCTCAAGTGGGGTGCAGATCCATCTGCTTTTTTTTTACTGTTTCATCAGTTTATAATTGGATTGAATCTCATCTGGGACCTATAGTACCAGTGGCTGCCACAATTTGGAATAACTTTGCCCCTCCCAAAGTGCAATTCTTTGGGTGGCTGGCTTGGCTGGATAAAATTAAAACTTCTACTTTCCTCCATAGAATTGGTATATTACCAGCGAGTGCAAATCTTGATTGTGTTTTCTGTCATAATAAGGTTGAAACTGTGGAACATCTTCTCCTTTACTGTCATTTTGTTTAATTACTTTGGTCAAACATTGTAAGATGGTGGGGTATACAGTGGGTGCTACCAGGTTCAGTGACTGGACTGTTGCATTGGTGGTCTGGCTGTAGGATGAAGAAGCTGGAGAAAAAGTTTTGGATGGTTCTACCTTTGGCTATTCTCCGCTCTACATGGAAGCATCGAAATGATTATGTTTTTAATGAATCTTAACCAAACTTGGATGATTTGTGTGAGTTAGTGAAGGTTCGTGTAGCTATATGGTTCAAAGCCTCACCAGTTCAGATGGAGTTCTCTATTGATGACTTGGTCTTTAATTTGCCACAGGTGATGTTCTGTATCAGAAACGGAGAATGACTGATCTGGATTAAGTCTGCTGACATTTTGTACTCTGCTGTTATTTTTCTGCTGCTAGTGTTATTCTTTTCTTAATTACTTCTAGTATTTTTTGGGTTTCAGAGGTCTGTTCAGGTGCTCATGCTTTCTTTTGTTTGGTTGTGTTCTGTACTGGTCTAATTTCTGTTGATTGATTTTGTTACACTGGTGGTGGATTGTTGGTTTGAATTGGCTATTGATGAAATGGTTAAAATGAAAAATTGCATGATTGATGAAATGGCTAAAATTGAATTGGTTACTATTGAAATGGTTTGCTAATCCTAACATATTAGATTTGCTGATGGCTGACTGTTTGGTCTGCTGGATAATCTGTTTTGCATCAGGAACAGTGGGCTATGAATTGGGAGGTTGTGTTATGCTATGGCTAGATGGTTTGTTGTGTTTTTGGTCTGTTGTTGGTTGATCTAACGAATCTGTTTTGGACTACTATGCACTTTTGCTGATGAAATGTTATGCACTGATTTATATACTGCTGTTGGACTGCTATGCACTGATATATCTACCTGTGATCTGTTTTGCTATGATCTGATGTGGACTACTGAATTGTTGATCTATTCTGATATGTTGTGGTAAATATGATATGTTAGGGCTATCTGCTGTTGTTGGGCTGGTTTGAACTGATATGCTTTGCTGTTATAAGTTGCTGCTGCTGTTAGCTTTTGAGGTTTCTCCCTTTGGATGTGTTCTGGTGGGTTGATTTGAGTTAAGGTTCAAGTAAGCATTTTGAAGGTCTTGGATATGGTTTAAGCTGCATAGTTGATCCTAGACTGATATGCTTAGGTAGGGATCTGATATGTTGGTCTGCTAGGCTCTGCTAGTGTGGTGTGTTATGCTTGTGGTATGTTGCTTGTGTGCAGTAGCAATGTATGTTGATTCATGGTTTCTGATGGTTGGACTAATGCTGTATAAGGTGAGAGTAGTAATGTGGATCAAGGTGAACTGCTACTGAACTGCTGCTATCCTGCTACTAATGCCAGTTGGACTGCTACTATGCTGAAGGGTTTTTTGATAAATTAGATATTGGGACAGACAATGGGTCATGTGAATGATGTTTTGGTGCTCTTGTTCTGTTTTTGTTCTCTCTTTTGTTGGTTGCTTTGATTGATTTCTCACCAATCTTGGGTCAAGTGCTAGCAAATGATTTTGCTTCCTTTGCGGTGCCAACCTAGTTACGATTGTAGAGGTTAGCTATGATGCTTAGTGCATTTTCCTGCTTTGTTGATGTATTTTTGCATGTGTATTGCTCTTTTCATCAATAAAGCTTTATTTTGCCGATAAAAATAAATAAATAAATAAATAAGTATGCTGCAATAGTAGATACTGAGATGCATGTTTGGCAAAGAAAATATGTTCTTCAGAAGTTTAAGGTACAACCAACTGGAGAGAAATAGAAAACAAAATTCAGTTAAATGGTTCACCAATAGGCAGTGAAGACTAGTAGATACATCAAACAGGAGTGAAATATGTCAAGTTGAAATGGTCTATGGATGAGAGCATTCAAAAAGAAAAGATGGAGGTAAAGAAAATAGACACTATTTCTTGAGATTTCAAACAAAGCATAGTCCCAGGTAAAGAAAATTGGTAAAATAGGAATCATAGATGTAACCATTTAGGGAAAAGGCTTCATAGACTTGACTGGTTTTCTTTTTTTCATCTTTCTTTTTCCATTGTGAAAACATCCTTAGTTTGACTTGAATCCATACTATCTATTTTCTTGCCATCACAACATTACCACCAAACCAAGATAATCTTGGTTTGAGCTTACTTTACTTTAGTCTGCTCAATATGTGCGCATGTGTGCTTCTGTGTACAATTTAACTTATTTAAGATATTAAGCTATCCACACTAATAGAATCATTAATGAATCAAATTTTCTTTAGATATCTTGTAGACAACAATATGCAACTTAACTTAAATTATAAGGAGTTTGTAAGTTCCAGCTGACGAATGGGGCTTAGATAGTGCAGGTTTTCAAGTAAAGTTAAAACTTGAGAGAGTTTCAAAATTCAACTAGTCATTGGAACAAAGTAGCTTCAAAATCAAATAGAGAAATAATATTTTTGCATTCGCACGGTTGTATCCTTATATTCCCCTTCCCCCCTTCCTCTTCTAAATTTCTGATCAAGGCTTCTTCTAGTACTAGTTGTATCCATACATATGCTATGTTGAGATAGGATTCACAGAGTCTAGATTGTTTCCAACTGTAGTCTAGATTGATCACTCAGTTGCATGCTTATCATCCTTATCTTCTCATGCTTATCATCTTAGCAATAGTGTATAAATATCTCCACAAATATGTAATATGTGTGTGTGAAAATTATTATCATTGAATAAAATAGTTGTTAAGTTCATATACTATGTCTCAAGTTGGTATCAGAGCCAATCTTCTCATGGCATCTGAAATTTCTTCCTCTAATAACACTACTGCTACTTCATCTAATTCTGTACCACCTTCATCATCTTCATCCCTTACCCATGCTTACCATTTTTTCTCTCTCAAACTCACCTCTAAATTTTTTTTATTTTTTTATTTTTTATATTGGAAGACCTAACTTCTCCCTTACCTTCGTGGCCAACATCTCTTTCAATACATTGACAGTACTCTTCATTGCCCACCGTCCATTACTACCATTGACGGTACAGTCACAACCAACCCTGCCCACTCTGTTTGGGAATGACAAGATCAACTCATTTTGAGTCTTCTTATCGCTTCTCTTTTGGAGGACATTCTTCCCCTCGCTGTTCATTGCGCTTCCTCTCGCGAACTATGGCTCACTCTTGAGCAATCCCTTGCTTCTCCGTCTCATACTCGGCTACTCGAACTCCATCTGGGTCTTCAGCAACTCAAGCAAAATGATCTTCTTGCCACCATTTATCTCCAGGAGGCCAAATCTTTTGCCGATGAACTTCTGCTGCTGGTGCACCTCTTTTATCATCAAAGTTTAATTTATATGTTTTCCAAGGCATTCACTCTGATTTTAAAGACCTCTCACGACCCTCACCGCTTGTTCGGACCTTGTTTCTTTTTCCGAATTGCATAGTCTTCTCTTAAGTCATGAATTTATCCATCGTCGAGAAACCACGCCTCCTGTCTTTATTACTGCTCCACAAGCTAATTTCACTTAAACTACTTCCCGAGGCTATTTTCGTGGTGGTTCAACTCGTGGTGGCCGTGGTCGTGGTCGCAAGCGTGATCGTTCTTTTTCTTCTTACGATTCAAGCTCTATCGAGGGTGTTCGGCCCGCGTTTCCTGGCTCGAGCTCGCCCCATGACGGTCTTCTTCCTACATCCTCCAATGACACTAGAGTTCGCTGTCAACTTTGTACCCGCATGGGTCACACTGCCACTCAATGCTATCATCGGTTTGATCGAACTGTGGCTCCAAGTGGTCATTTCACTCCTTTTTACCTATCATCTTCCAGCACTTATGGTGATCCAAGTTTCTCCCCCTCCTCTTAGTATAACTGGTTTTCGGACACTAGAGACACTCACCACGTCACCCCGGATCTTGCCTCTTTTTCTTACATTAAAGCTTATCATAGCCCTTCTTATCTTCGGGTTGGCAACGATATGGGTATTCCTATCTTTTATATTGGTTCATTCTCTATCACCTCTCCCTCCACCTCTTTTAAACTTTCCCCTGTTCTTCATGTGCCCACATTTTCGAAATCTTTATTATCTGTTCATCAATTTACTAATGATAATAATGTTTTCTTTGAATTTTACCCCTTACATTTTTTGGTTAAGGATCAACTCTCCAAGAAAGTTCTACTCCACGGTCGGAATGATGGTGGTCTTTACTGCTTCTCTCCCTTCCCGATTTCTTCTACCGCACTCTTCTCCGAAGTTAAGTCCTTCACCCATTGGCATGGTCGTCCTGGTCATCCACATCACCGTGCTCTTCGTCAAATTCTCCGGTCTCATAATCTTCCGGTTTCCAACAAGTCCCCTGCTACGATGTGTCCTGCTTGTTAACTTGGCAAATCCTCGAGGTTCTCCTTACCATCTTCCTCCAGTCGTAGTTTAGCTCCTTTAGATCTAGTTTTTAGTGATGTTTGGGGTCTATCCCCAGTTTTGTCAAGTAATGGTCACAAATTCTTTGTAATATTTCTAGATGATTATTCAAAATTTATTTGGTATTGTTCTATCTCTCACAAATCTGATGTTTTTCAAATTTTTCCAAAATTTCAAGCTTTAGTTGAACACCAATTCTCACACAAAATTAAACTTATTCAAACTTATTGGGGTGGTGAATATCGCAAACTCCATACATTTTTTCAACACTTGGGCATTATTCACCATCATCCTTGTCCACATACACATGAGTAGAATGGCCCGGTTGAATGCCATCACCATCATATTGTTGAAACCGGTCTTACCCTTCTTGCTAATACGTTTGTGCCTTATAAATATTGGGACTTTGCATTTGAAATTGCTGTTTACCTCATCAATTGCATGCCATCTAGGGTCACTAATAACATTTCTCCTCTTCAATGTCTTTTGCCAAAATTCCCTGACTACAAATTTTTAAAGATTTTTGGGTTTCTTTGTTTTCCTTTTCTTCGCCCCTATAACAAACATAAAATGTCTTTTCGGTCCACTCTGTGTGTTTTTCTTGGCTATAGTCCATCTCACCTTGGTTATCGATGTCTCGATCTCGTCACCGCCTGCATTTATATTGCTTGCCATGTCTGGTTTGATGAATCAACCTTTCCGTTTTCAGCCCCACGTCCCCCTTTTTCTATTTCCACTCCCTCTTCCTCGGGTCCTTGTATTGCGTCACCGATACATGTTGAGTTTTCTTCCATTCCTTTCCATGTGTTCACTCCTCCACTTTAGTCCCCATCCACAGTTGTTTTCCCGTCCCCTGCTGTCTCGTGGCCTATTGCTCCCATGCTGCACACTGTTGGGCTACGACCCACTACTGCTGTTGCTGCTCAACATCAACCTGTCAATGTTCTGTCTCCACCTCATGTTCCTCCTTTACCCACTGCCTTAACACTACCATTTTTCCCACCATCCTCTCCCTCCTCCTCCATTACTCCTACCGGTTTACCTTCCATCCTGGCTTCCTTTTATCATAATTCTCGTGGCCTTAATCTCATGCTAGACTTCACTTCCCTTTCCCCAGCTCCTTTGCGAACTCACCCGATGGTTCTTCACCATATGTCTTCTAAACCCACCGCCTTGCTAGCCACCTCTTTTGTTTCAGATGAATTCCTTGAACCCACATGTTTCACTTCCGCAAATAAATCACCCATTTGGTATTAAGCCATGACAGCGAAAATTACTACTCTCATCCGAAATAGCACTTGGAGTTTGCAACCCGCTACTCCCGGTATGAATATTGTGGGTTGTAAATGGGTGTTTCAGATCAAACATCGGGCTGATGGTACTATTGAGCGTCACAAAACGTGCTTGGTTACAAAGGGGTTTTATCAATAGGAGGGTCTTGATTATTTTGAAACTTTCAGTTTGGTGGTTAAATCCACCACCATCCATACTGTCTTGTCTCTTGCTACTTCCTATGGTTGGTCGGTCCATCAACTTGATGTTCATAATGCCTTTCTACAAGGTGTTCTTCAAGATGAGGTGTTCATGCATCAACCACCCGAGTTTGTTGATGACAATCATCCATCGTTCGTATGCAAGCATCGCAAATCTCTCTATAGTTTAAAATAGGCTCCACGTGCTTGGTTTTCTCGCCTCACTGGTTTTTAATCAAGCACAACTTTACTCTATCAAAATCAGCTAGCTCTTTGTTTATTTATCGACATGGCGCTATTCCAAAATTAGCTTCCTTTGTTGATGACATATTGCTCACTAGTAATTCCTTAGAGTTTATGCAGCAACTAATTCATACTCTTGGCCAAGAATTTGCCATCAAGGATCTTGGTGCTCTACATTATTATTTGGGTATTGAAGCTCATCACCAATCTTCTGGGTTATTACTCTCTCAACCAAAATATATTTTGAATTTATTAACCAAATCTGGTATGCACCAATCCAAGCCTGTTCAGACGCTCATCTCCACCACCTCCAAGCTCACTTCTGCTCACGGCCATCCTTTGGTTGATCCTACACAATATTGCATGGTGGTTGGGTCTCTTCAATACCTCACCGTAACGAGGCCAGATATCTCCTTTGTTGTCAACAAGGTTTGTCAATTTATGCATTCACCGACAGAAGACCATTGGCCAGCCGTGAAGCGGATCCTTCGCTATGTTAAACATACCTGCGATTTAGGCCTTCTTATTCGATCCTCCACTTCTACTCGTCTGCAAGCCTTTTCTGATGCCGATTGGGCAGGTTGTGTTGATGATCGTAAATCCACAGGTGGGTATGCCATTTTTCTTGGTGACAACTTAGTGTCTTAGTCCTCTCGGAATCAACGGATGGTGGCTCGCTCCTCTACTGAGTCTGAATACAAGGCATTGGCTGACACATACACCGAAATTTCATGGCTTACATCCTTACTTTCTAAGCTCGGTGTGTCCTTCTCCTTTCCACCGATTTTATGGTGCGACAGTCTTGGTGCTACCTATTTATCGGCTAACCCCATCTTTTACGCTCATACCAAGCATATAGAGATTGATTTTCACTTTGTTCGCGAAAGGGTGGCTCGCCACGAGTTTCAAATTCAATTCATTTCCACTAAGGACTAGGTTGCTGATATCTTCACCAAAGGCCTCCTAACATAGTCTTTTCGGTTCTTCCGTGACAAGCTGCAAATTCGTTCCCTAGAATGTCCAGCTTAAGGGGTGGCTGTTGAGATAAGATTCATAGAGTCCAGATTATTTTTAACTATAGTTTAGATTGATCACTCAGTTGCATGCTTATCATCCTTATATTCTCATGCTTATCATCCTAGCAATAGTGTATAAATATCTCCACAAATATGTAATACGTGTGTGTGAAAATTATTATCATTGAATAAAATAGTTGTTAAATTCATGTACTCTGTCTCAAGTTGCTATATCTCCACTATTCCAAAAGCTTAAGTTGTTAGGAAAGGAGCCCAAAAATACATACCAACCTCTCTAACACCTCCCCAACCAACTTGCACATGGAGATGTAGACATCCAAACACATTGAGAAACATACTGCATGCAGGGAAACAAAATGCAAATAAAGAGACTTGAACCCAAGGTATCTATTAACCTGAGCTTCGACACCATGTTAGATCACCACTACTCCTAAAGGTCTCAGATGTTGGAAAATGGCTCTAACAATGCATATCAAGCTCTCCAACAACATAAAGGGTATAATGTGATGTAGCACAGTAGAGGAAAAAGGTGAAGAGTAAGGAGAAGAAAAGAAGAAGGCAAAGAAGAACATAACTGAGGTTAGAAAAAAAAAGGGGGGAGGGGGGGAGGGGAACGATACAACTAAAATTATTAAAATAAATAATTAAAATAAATAATTAGAATTATTTTTTATGGAATGATACAACTAAAATTATTAAAATAAATAATTAGAATTATTATTTAAATTTTCAATTAGTACTTCTTTTATTATTTTAAATATTTTATATATTCAAAAATATAAATAATTTTATTAAATTTCATTAAAAAATGAGAGATATATATGACTTTTTTTTTTTGATCGGAAAAAAAAGGGCTCTGTGGTGTCATCATGGCCCCATTGGGCCCTAGCCCCGAGGTAGCCAGTTGCCAGTTAGGAATTAACCCCCACCAAGTGAGGGACCCACCACCAGGGCACCAATGGAGGGCATTCACACGCCGCAGCAGAGGACAGGATTCGAGGAGAGTATGAGCGTGTTCTCAAAGAGATTTCAAACGCCCATCCCAAAAATCGACCCTGGCTCTCAGCTAGGGAATGTGCCGCATCCTCCACTAGGCCACCAACCCTAGTGGTAGATATATATGACTTCGACAAAGTTCAAAGAAAGATTGGAAAAACTAAGGGTTGTCCCTTTCACATTCATTCATTAATCACTTGACTAGCTATGTTAGTGGCTATTAATTTTCCAAAATGTTTTGACCAGCAAGAGAGAACAAATAGGAAATTTCTCAACATTGGAATCTGACCTCTGGCCTACATTCCCAAAGAGTTTGGTAACATTGATAGGCTAGATATTTAGAGATTTTTAAAGTATTATTTTTAAATTTATTACATTATTATGATAGAGAACTGAGTTTTAGTTTATTAATTTTTAAACAAATCAACAATTAATATTTAATAATCCATATCATTCATGATAATTACTTCAACAGTGTAAATCCTAATTACTTTTATTTTTCTCACAAATACTGAATAAAAATACTATTTGTAAACTATATCATAAGACAGATCAAGTGAAAGACTTTTGCCAAATTTTTACAAAATTGTCAATTTTATTTTTTTATTAATAAAAAATAGTATTTATTATTGATAATAAAACATTACAAGAGAAAGAGTGAGCAAAAATAAAAAAATAAAAAACCAATTAGAATCTACCCCACAAGAGAAAAAGTAGTTGGCGATGCTATAATTTAAAAATAAATTTTTGGCAAATCATTTAAAATAAATTTTAAAGAGGTCTTGTAAACTTTTAATTTCACCAAAATTTATAAACATCTGTGGGTGCTGATTTCTGACCACATTGCTAAACAGGAACTCAGCTGGAGAGTACAGACAGAATAGAGTATGCCTGAACAACCTGTCACAGAAAGATAAGAATCCAGCGGTGGTTCGTCCACTCGGGAGCACTCTGACGATCAAGTCAGTACTTAGTTTATCTCTCAAAGATAGCAAATAGTGCTTAACTCACAAGCCAGAATACAAAAAACGTACCTTAGACCTACGAGGGTGCCTTACTTTTATAGCCAGTACTAACCAAATCCTTATAGAAGCCTAGCTTCAATGGATTCTGGCTCAATACTCATCTTAGACTCCTAGCCAGATAGAGATAAACTCCCTAAGAGCCTTATCTTTATCCAGAATGAGGTCCTCCCCCATTCTAGGACTCTTGTCCCTTATTCGTTCATCTCGGATTCTGGTATCTCTGTAGATAACCCCGGCCTAGTCAAGATCACCTTGGCGCCATAACCAAGACACGTTGCACCTCGGTTGACACTTCGGTGTCAGCTTGGCCACGTGTTGTCATTCTTAAAATATGCCCCCATAACTACCTTCTAGGTTCTATTACCTCGGCATTCTGAGGTGATGGAATCTATATCGTTTGTCCATATAGCACACCGGCTAGGACTTACTCCATTCTTCATGACCGAGATCATCACACGTCGGCTTCACATGACCAAGACCCAAGAACCAAGCTTCTTCAAGTTCCTTAACCGAGGTCGTCCCTCTAGCCGAGGTTCTCGCTCCATTAAATCAAGAACTCCAAGAGTTCTATCTGCGCATGAGCTGTCAAGCACGGTTTCTCAACTCTTTTTATGGAATGATACAACTAAAATTATTAAAATAAATAATTAGAATTATTATTTAAATTTTAAATTAGTACTTTTTTTTTCTCCAACTTAACAATTATTTTAGATATTTTATATATTATAAAAAATATAAATAATTTTATTAAAAAAAATATTTTAAAACTAATATGTTTGGCCCATGCATCGCACGGTTTAACAATTAGTTGTACTAAAATTGGATATTAGTGGTAAATTATTATTTTTTGGATGAAAATTTCAGTCTAAAAAAATAATATTTTTGGCATGGAATTGTTTTATCCCGTGTCTTTATTAGCAACATTTGTAAAATTTCGTCATTAAAGGTTTATTTTTAGATTTTTTTCCCGACAAACTTTTAGGTTTTATTTGGCAAGTGGTGATTTTAGTCAAAAAGTAAAAAAATCATTAAAAAAATAAAAAAGTCAAAGATTCCCTTTTTCTTTACTTTTTGTACATCTTTTCGTAAAAATTCAAAAAGTCAACCCTGTCACGACCCAAATTCGGTACCCAAAAGCTCGGTGTCGTAACAAGATAAACATAAAATAATTCAAATAATTTTGTAGTCGTAGCGCAAGCAGTTAAATTAAAATAAAATAATTGGGTACCAAATGTTTAATAAAATGAAACAAACATAGTCAATTGAGCTTTATTGTATTACAAGAGTCTAGAAGAAAAACAGATAGAAATCTTAAAAATAAAAAAAAAAACAACACGGCGATTCATTCCCCATCTTGATCTCGCTAAACTTCGTCACCTGAAAGGGGTAACAGCTATAAACACATAACAGAGTCAGAAATATTATACTGTGAGTATAGGGGCATCAAAATAGCCATGGATAGTTATTTAGGCTAAAACATTAACATAATTTGCGTTGAATACATAAACTAATTAAGTGGCAAAACTGAAATAAATGAGTATAACCACGGTATAGAATAGAATAGAACAGGGGTCACTAGAGTGACAATCAGAACATGGGTCAATGAATCCATGACAAACAGGGGACCACAAGATGGTCGAACAGGGGCCAATAGTTATTAAGTCCCCCGAGGCATGGGACTCCCGTGGTGGTACTTACAGAAAATAATTGTTTACAAGATCATTGTCAAATACTTTCTAAAATTTAAACAAACATGTCCATGGGTTTTAATTTACGCAAATAGAGTTTAAAAAAAATAATCTACGTAATTGAAACATTAATCTAACCATAAACATAAATTATATAAAATGAATGGTGGTAACTCTAAACATTCATAAAATATATTATGGTAACTCAAGACATGTAGAAAACATATAATAGTAACTCAAGGTATAATAAAACTCACCTCTAATATAAATTTATCCCTATTTTTCCTGCGCTCCAAGGCCTCACTTGTTACACTCCTCTTTACTTACTTCATTTCTGTGCTTCATCAATCTACTTCGCTTCACTATTTATACCTACACAAAGTGTGAGGCCCAAGCAAGAGTCACATACGTGGCAGCATTTCACTATCCCCCTCTGATTTACCCTTTTACTTTGACCCTTATAATTTGACCCTTATCCTGATACAAGAGTCTTATCCCTTGGCTTTAACACTTATCCTGTACCAAGAGTCACCTAGGTCTTGAGAATTGAATTATAAGTTTAAAGGGTTATTATCCTCTTTGGTAATCCACAATGATCCCTAAAAATTACGTATAATGATAAGTTAGGTTCGCGTCTAAAAATCTCACCACCCAACTATAAAATATTACTTACCACTTACTAAAATATTTAATGTGCGGTGTCTCACAATCAATTTAATCGATTAATTCTCAATTTCCTAAACTATGCATTTATTTATTTATTTATTTATTATTATTATTTTGAGTTCTATTTATTAAAATACTAAAAAAAGAAAATTCGGGTGTCACAAACCCAAACATACTAATTTTTTTACATCATATTTTAGCCAAAAAATTAAAAAATTACTAAAAAAGCCTGTTCTCAAACGTGGTCTTAGTGACAACTCTCATAATGTAAGAAATTGAAATTAGTTTCTTAATATTTTTTACAACAAAATTTTCACTTTTGGAGACAAAAGAGTTTGGTCTCTAAAGGATGGGTAATTTTATTCAACAATTTTTAAAATATCATGTCACATTATTTAAATAGCGCTCTAAACCAATCAAGTGACGGAGATTTTTACACGACCTACTGACTCACCTAAAAGATGACTCATTTGCAACGAGAGTCACATTTTTTTTTTTTTTTGATCAGTAAAAAAAACTCTTTATTGATGATAACATAACAAAAATACATCATGGTATACATCAACAAAGAGGGGAGGCAAGAGCAAAAAGCGTCATTGCAAACCTTCCTAATCCCAACTAGGTTGGCACCAAGGAGAATGCACAATCATCTGCTAGTTCAAGCCAACAGGTTGATGAGAAACCAACCAAAGAGGGAACAAGCAAAACAAGACAGCAAGCCACAACAGATCTCAGCAAAACAGAACAGAACGCCATCTCAAACTCCAATATAGCAGTAGAAAATATCTCCATCTCAGCAAAAATAGAACAGAACTCTATCACAGCACACCTCCACTGCTTCACTCACAAAGCAAACTAGTGCAAAAAATAGCTCCAAGTCATTAAGACTCTAATATAGCAGCAACACGGACTGATCACAGATATGCACAGCAGATGATCACAAAAACACAGATAGATACACTCCAAAAGCATTAACTAGAGGACTAAGTATTAAGAAGTGCATCTTTATGCAACCAAAGGATAACCAGCATCTAATCAGCAACAGACCAACAGCAACATTAGCAGCACTAAGCGACAGAAGAGTAGCACCAGCAAAATGAGCCTCAGCTAAGCAAAACATCAACACCAACAACAGTGGCAGCAGTAAAATAGAACTCATTAGCAGAATAATCAGAACACTAGCAGCACTACCAGCTAAACATCAAATACACAGCCTAATCTGATTCAGAACAGAGACAAAATCATAGATGAAATATGAATTACCATAAGAGTGGTTTTTCAACCATATTGTGATTCTAACCTTAATAAGCTCAATGATCTCCAAGAAGTTGAGCTAGGCACTGTTGAAAACACAATCATTCTTGAGCTTCCAAATTGACCAAACAACAGCAAATGCGATGATTTTCCATATCTGTAATTCTTTCTTCTTAATTTTTGTGCCAAGCCATCAATCAAACAAATCCACAATAGAGCCAGGGCAAACCCAAAAAAGACCCCACCAATTAATGATAGCAGATCAAATTTTCTAGCTAAAGGGGCAAAGAAGCAAAACATGATCAATGGTCTCCAAGTTAGATTTGCAAAAGATACACTGAGTGACATCATTCCCCTGAGAACTCCAATATGATAAAGGAACACATATGTTTTTACTCGACCTTTCCAAACTAGCCAAGAGAAGAATTGGACTTTTAGTGGCGAGACATTGTTCCAAATGAATTTGGGCATAAACAAATCAGGACCTCTGTTAGACTGCCACCAGCAGAACAAATCCTTTGCTTTGAAGACACCTTAAGATGAAGCTTTCCATCTCATTCTATCCTTCATTCCATGCCTTAATGATGGCCCATCTCCTAGTAAAACTTGCATATTATGAACTGATTCATCTTCCCAGGCTAACAGAGGTCTCCTAAAACTGAGATTCCAGTTAGAAGAGCCAGATTTCCTAACAATGAAGTCTAACAAAGATCCATCCTTATTAGAAGAAAGACTAAAAAGTCTAGGAAATTTAGACTAAAGGCAGTCAGTCCCCACCCAAATAACCTTCCAGAAAGATATGCTGGCTCCATTACCAATAACTAATTTTGAATTAGTCAAAAAGAAATTGAATAAAGTAGGATTTTCTGAAGCAAGGCCCATAATGTCCTTTCAAATCCATGAGCAAATAATAATAGTGCCTTGAGAATGGAACCAACTACCTGTGCTGGTACTATACTTGCTGCAGATTAATCTTCTCCAGAGAGCTTATTTTTCATTACAGAACCTCCACCACCATTTAGTAAGAAAGCAAACATTGACTTGACCCAAACTTTTTACACCTAAACCTCCTTGCTTTTTTGTTAGTGAAACATCCTTCTAACTAATCAGGTGAATCAACCCACAGGAAAGAAGCTTGAATTTTATCCACCTCTTTGATTACATATTTTGGCATTTTAAACAAAGAGAGGTAAAAAATTAGAAGGCTAGATAATGTGGATTTGATGAGGGTGAGTCTACCTACAAATGATAGAAATCTCTTCTTCCATCTTGAGTGTTTGCTCTTAGAATTATCCAAAACTGGTTTCCAAGTGGCTTTCCTTCTAGGATTGGCAGCAAGAGGAAGCCCGAGATACTTTAAAGGTAGCTTCTAATTAAGGAAATTCAATGTGGACGAAAAAATATTGATTAAAGTCTCAGAGACACCAACACCACAAACTGTACTCTTGTGGAAATTTATTTTTAGCCCTGACATAAGTTCAAAGCATCGAAGTATTCTCTTCAAAGTTGTGATCTCTAGTAAATCAGCTTCACAAAAGAGAATAGTGTCATCAGCAAATTGGAGGTGAGTAAAGTACAAGCCAGTGGGACCAACAACAGCCTCTTTAATTAAGCCCAAGCCCTTACTCTGGTTAGAAGCAGATTCAACCCCTCTGCAACACTGTTAAAAAGAAAGGGTAAGAGTGGATCACCCTGTCTAAGCCCTCTTTCTGGTCGAAATTCATCTGTGGGTGAGCCATTGACAAGAATAGAAATGCTAGCAGTTGTTAGACAGGATTTCATCCAACATAACAATTTTGAACCAAAACCAAACTTGATAAACAAATCAAAAAGGAACTCCCAATTTACAATATCAAAGGCTTTTTCAAAATCAAGTTTTATGATCACCCCTTGGATATTGGATTTTTTCCACCAATCTACAATCTCATTAGCAATGAGCACTCCATCCAAAATACTCCTACCCCCTAGGAAGGCAAACTGTGCTTCACTTACTATGCTAGGTAAAACAAGCTTCAATTTGTGAGAGAGAACCTTGGAAAGAATCTTATAGACAAAGCTAATCAGGCTAATGGGTTTGAAATTAGATAGAGACAAGGAGTTTTCCTTTTTTGGGATGAGACTGATAAAAAAGCAATTGAGGCCCCTAGCTAAAATTCCATTCTCATGAAATTCCAACATAAACTTCAGAATGTCATGCTTCATAACTTTCCAACACTTTTGGAAACAAAATATGTTGAAGCCATCAGGGCCTGGAGCTTTATTCACATCACAGTCTTTAATGGCAGCCCAAACTTTATCTGTAGTGAATACACTTTCCAGCATGGTAGATTCATTGCTAAGGGTGTTAATAGACTTAAATTGCCCCCCCTAGTTTAGGCCTAATTTTCCAACGCTCTGCATATAGAATTTTGAAATAGTTCACTATTGCTTTTTTGACTTCTCCAAGTTGCACTACTAAAACCCTATTAACCTCGATTAAGTCAAGTGAGTTTCTATTTTGTCTACTTGTGGCAGTAATATGGAAGAACCTAGTGTTCTTGTCACCTTTCAGTGCCCAACTGAACCTAGATTTCTGGAGCCAGAGCCTTTCCTCCAATATTCTCAATTTCCATACTTCTCCTAATAACTCTTTTCTTTGATCAGATTCATCAACATGGAGTGGTCTTTCCTCAGCTATCAGATCCCATGAGTGAAGTTCAACTTCCTTCTCTTTAAGTTTTTCATTGATGTTACCAAATACTTCCTTGTTCTAAACTTTCCGGCAAAGTTTTAAGGATTGTAATTTCTTTTTTTAAAATAAATCCTGCCCAGCTCTCCAAACTAGGATTTTCCCAATTTTGCTTGACTGTCTGCAAGAAGCTAGGATGCTTGGTCCAAGCATTGATGAACCTAAAGGGTCTAGGTCCTCAATCTCTGTCATCTTCTATCAGTATAATAAGACAGTGATCAGACAAGGTTCTAGGTAAGCCCCAAAGTTTGAATTTAAATAATTCAAGCCCTTCAGGGTTAAGAATAATTCTATTAATTCTGCTCCACCTAAATCCGTCCTAAGAACTGCGCCAAGTGTATTTTCTGCCCAGCATTGGTAAATCCACCCCTTGAATCTTTTCAATAAAATCTCCAAAATCCTTCATCCCAACATCCCTCCTAACACAACCTTTCATTTCCCCCAATAAGTCTTACTTTATTGAAGTTTCCCCCAATGCACATGGATGGATAAAAGAGCTTTTAATATTAATTAAGGTTTCCTGTAGCTACCTCCTTTTCAGCATATCACTGGGAGCATAGACATTAACAATATTACAAATGAAGTTTGAAGAAGTGGTACCTGAAAGTAAGATGAAATTCTTACTATAGCAACAAGCAAACAGAGTGAAAGCCTCTAGTTTCTAAATATAAAGCAAGCCTCATGCATTCCCTGTTGCGTCCACAACCATAAACTCCATCTGATCCCCAGGCCATAGTGATTTGACAAATTATTCTGACATTTCTACTCTCTTTGTTTCTTGAATTAGCATGAAGTCCACTTTTCTGAGATTAATCAGCTCCTTTAATTTCCTTATATCTCAGGTTTCCCCAATCCTCTGACATTCCATGACATTAACTTCATCAAAACACAAGATAAGACTCCCAAGCCACCATATCCTACAAATTAGGGCTGTTTAGCAGTATCCAACTGCTCCCTTCTCACCAAGTCTTGTTTTTCAAGCTCCATAATCTTCTCTACTACGTCTTTTTCATTTCCTTCACAATTTAATCCAAGAAGCTTTCCAATTTGTAGAGTTACTTGAGCTTCATTTAGAAGATTCCTTCCTTTGCTCGATCTGCTAGTTAAAAAGATTGAATTAGATAATGCCTGGGACTTAGCTCGGAAGAAGACACCATTTTTTATTCGGTTACCTCCAATTCCCATGGCTTTGACTCTTCTTGAAGCTTTCCTAGGGTATTTCTTCACTGAATGATGATTTCCCCTGATCTCCTTTGCTTTACTAACTTCAGCCTCCAGCTTTGAGTGTCTACATTTAACCTCCACTGACTGTAATAAAGAAGTGTGGACATGTGAACTTTGCAACCCAAAGTTGATGGGTTCAATTGATCTTACTAGGCCCACTTCGTTATGGACATGTGAACTTTGCAACCCAGAGTTGATGGGTTCAATTGATTTTACTAGGCCCACTTCATTAAGACCATGAATAGGTTGAGTTCTGGAGTGATTTAAATTATCTAGCTGAACTGGGCCTAAAAACACTTCTAAGTTTACATTGGGCTGAGAGGAAGGTGGCCCACTCAAGCTTTTCAAAAAACTTGAAGTAGCCACATGCCCATCGACTCTTTGACTTCTGCCATTATCATTGAGACTTTTGCAATCTGACAACAGTGCCTCCTTCCTCATGCATGTGCCTCCATTAGTGATCATTCCCAAACTACTAGCTGTCTCATGTATTATAGAGATAGTCAAAAGGCTATCCTTATCTTCCATATCAACTTCTTTTTTTTTTTTTGAGAAGATGTACATTTGTCAACTCCCAGACTCTTCACCTTCTCCAAGTCATCACCAATTGCCACATCATCATCATCTTCTCTAAGGGGCACTCCATTATCAACACAATGTTCAGTGCCTTTGTTTATACAAACAGAACTTTCGTTCCTCAAAGGACTGGCAGAGTTACTTGGATTTTGCATGACAACTGTTTGTTCTTCACAAACTCTAATCTGGTAAAAATTGCCTTTGCAGTCCAAAGTTATCACCTGATTGATGCAATCCAAAACTTTGGTTGCTATTCGAATTTTTGCACAGCAAAGAGATGACATGTCAAGAGTAGCTCTATCAATCTCAATAACATCACCCCATAACATGCCTATACTTTTAAAGTTGGCAAAGTTCTAAAGATGAAATGGTACTCCATAGCAACTAAGCCATACCTCCCTTCCATGCTCAGTGATTATGTCTTTGGTCCATTGTATGATGGACTCACACCAGTTATGAACCTAGTGCTCCAAATCCTTACTTTTACTTCTCATTTATTCTTCTGATTAAATGTGAGGATCACCGACTTGCATCCAATTTCTCTTATCTGAACCTCGAGTCCACACTTGTTAAACACTTCTTGTTTGAAATCAGAGGCAAGACAACAGGGCTTGAGTTTGACGACTAGACTCCCATATAGTCAGTTGTTTCCATGCTCTTGGACTTTAACTATCAGCCCTTTACCCTTCACATTACCAACCCTATCAGCCACTACATTAGCATAGCTTGGCCCATTAACACGCAAGCTCTTTGTGTCAACTCGATTTCTTTGGACAGTAGTACTTACACATCTCTGTAATACCTGCTGGTTTCCATTTTTGTTTTGGTCCTTACTGAACTCTACCATTTTTACCTTTATCTCACGGTTGTCACACCAAGTGCCATTAGCCTTTTGAACAGCCACTCTCGCTGCCACTGAACAGTTGTGTCTCACAAATCCGAATTTGGAACTTGTTAGCTTCCTCCTCTTGTTGGGAATGTAGACATCCATAACTACACCGAACTTGGAAAACAATTTAAACAGATCCTTGGGAGACAATGATTCAGGTAGGTTGTCTACAAAAATTGGGTGAATACCCTGGGATGTGATCTTTCTTCTTCCTTCTACAAAAAATCAAAATCAAGTTTATTTCGTGGTATGATGTCAGTACTTTCCATGAAGACTTCAATTAGTAATTTTTAGAACATAAATTACAATTAGCACCAATTGTATTTGGCAATGTAACCAAACAAACATAATAATGTTGTAAGTTTTTAAACAAGTAATTTAATTCCTATAGTTTACTGAAAATCACTATTGCATTATTGTATGAAACAATTTATTAGAGTTATTTATATCTTATTTTATTCAAACAATTCGACATAGCTTCTTATAATTTATTAGGTTAAAATAACTTAATTAAGTTGAAAGAAATTAATTATCCTAAAATTAAGAAACGATGCCTTTGATTTTGAGTTTTTATTTTTAAATAAGTTGCTAGTGCTCTTTGAAATTTTGATATAGCAATTGGCTCTCCCTCACAAATCCTAACTATGTTATGTTGCATTTTGGTTCTTACGTATATTTCTTTGTTGTTTTTATGACAAGTTCCATCATTTAATATATATGATCACAATTATTTCAAAATTTTGCTAATAAATACTCTTAAAATACAAGAAATATATAAAAATAGATAGATCTTGAGAGACTTTTCACTAAATATAAAACATTTTTTGACAATAGACTATTGGTCTATTGTTCTATATGATTTCCAAGGGCCAATCTTTTACATCTACAGGTTTTGAACATGATTAATCGGCAAGAACTGATTGGTTGATTGAGAACAAGATAGATGATAATGAAAGATACATATGACTTTGACAAAGTCCAAGGAAAGATTGGAAGAATTGAGGTTGTTCCGTCCATATTCATCCATTAATCACTTGACTAGCTATGTTATTGGATTTTAGTTTTCCAAAATGTTTTGACCAGCAAGAGAGAACAAATTGGAAATTTCTCAACTGTGGAATCTGATCTCTGGCCTACATTTCCAAAGTTTGGCAACATTGATAGGCTATATTTAGAGATTCTTAATATTATTTTTAAATTTATTACATTAGCATGATAGAGAGTTGAGTTTTAGTTTATTGATTTTTAAACAAATTAATATTTAATATTTAATAATCCACATCATTCATGATTACTTTTATTTTTCTCACAAATACTGAATAAAAATAGGGATATTTACCAATAAATATCATCTCAAAAATAAATACTCCAATTAGTCCTAAATTTTTTTTTATTGATCTGTTAAGTCTCATTAGTACAGTGTTTTTCTTTGTGTGATCCTATTTTTGATTTTTTGGTAATGTTTTGGTAGACAACTACACCCTTTTATTGCTGTGACATGTATGATGTGATACTCCAATGTGGTAGGTATTAATGTGACACTCCAAAAAAAAATTTTAAACTCTTTAGTGTACTTTTTATAAATGTGACAACGTGACGAGTATAATGTGACACTCCAAAACTTTTACTCCAAAATATATTTAGGCCTTGTTTGGGGTGTTCTAAAAAAGTCAAAAAGTCAAAAAGTTACTATCCTATTTAAGTCACATCATTTTATTTAAGTCACGTCACTTCTCTACCACATCACTTCAAATCCAACCCATACCCAACCCATATTTCATAAAAAATCAAAAGTACATTTATTTAAATCATCTCAAACCACCCGTTAATATCCTTAGTGTGCTTTTCCTAAATGTAACAACGTGACGAGTATGATATGACTTTCCAAAATTTTTACTCAAAAAAAAAAAAAAAAAAAATTTCTTAGTGTACTTTTCTCAAACATGACAACGTTACAGGTATGATATGACACTCTAAAAAAAATTAAAAACTCCTTAGTGTACTTTTACCAAACGTGATATATAACACTCCAACATAAAAAAAATTAAAAATTCTTTAGTATGCTTTTCTCAAATGTGACACTGTAATGTGGCAGGTATAATGTGATACTAAAAAATTCTTTAGTGTATTTTTTTTCAAATGTAACACTCTAATGTGGCGGGTAAATGAGCCATTATACATCCAAATGACTAAATGGATCACAAGAAAAAATATGGGACTATATGAATTACAAATCCAAAATATGAAACTTATTGATCAATCTCCTATAAAAATACTATTTGTAAATTCTATCATATGACAGATCAGGTGAAAGACTTTTGCTGAATTTTTACAAAATTGTCAATTTTAATTTTTTTATTAATAAAAAATAGTATTTATTATTGATAATAAAACATTACAAGAGAAAGAGTGAGCCAAAAAAACATAAAAATAAAACCCAATTAGCAATCTACCCCACAAAAGAAAAAGTAGTTGCCATGCTATAATTTGGAAATAAATTTTTGACAAATCATTTAAAATAAATTTTGAAGTGGCCTTGTAAACTTTTAATTTCACCAAAATTTATAAAAATCAAAAGTCGAAAACCTTTTAAATGGCCACTATTGGGTGTCAATGTGTCATGTTAATCTCCCAATAACCAACTAGCCCTAACTTAGTTGGCCACCATACCTTCTTTAAAGCTTAATCCCAAGGAGGTCATAGATTTAATTTTCTTTTAAGGGGGTTGAATTAAGGGTATACAAGCACTTAGGTGCTTTGTCAAAGGGTCACATATGTGCTAATCTAACAACTAATAATGAACATTTGTCGATCAATCAAAATAAAAATAAAATGTTAATCTCCCAACTAACAAAACATGGAAATATGTGGTGTCACTTATATTCCAAATTTGACTAATCTAACCTAATTAAATCAAATCAAAATATCTTAGTCTCGATTATATAAGCAAAATTTGACTACGCACATAATTCTATTCTCCAATACTATTCTTTAAAACGATCCAATTTAAGATTTGTACAACCCCTTTTAACATTGAAACCTTTCTGGTCCATTAATATGTTGTGGTTAGTATCTTTGAGTTTTTTAAACCAATAAAAGGTTCTGATAAAAAAAAAATAAATAAATATTATATCTACAATTTTAGAAATTACGTTTTATCTCTTGACATTTTAGGAATTATATTTTTATTTCTATAGTTAATAGTCTCATTTCATAATTTTCCTACTTATATAAAAAGTAACAACTCCTAATAGAAAAATAGATGAAACTATATTGCAAAACAAAGGAGAAAAAAAAATAAAGGAAATAAAAGAAAGCAAGAAAAGATAGAATGTATGAGTTTAATATCTTTATTCCGTCTAAATAATTACAGTAACAGGAGAGTTAGTGTAATTTCTCAAACCTTCAAGAGATGATATGTATTAAAGCTAAATTTTAGAGGTGCAAGTGTAATTTATCCAAAAGTGAATAAATACTGACTGTGAGTTCTTCTTTTGGACTGCTAGCAAAGGGGATGTGTGAAAGCATAAATAACTCTCTCTCTCTCTCTCTCTCTCTCTCTCTATGTTTGTGTGTGAAGGTTTTTCTTTTATTATTTTATTACCTCTTTCTAATCCTTAAAGTTTCTCACGGGTCTTTAGTATGCATCTTGTTTAATGCATTGATCAATTCACACTGGAGAGAGAGAGAGAGATTATTAATAGTCATGGTATAGTGCTACATGTAAATCTCAAACTATTAATATTATAGTATTATAATTTATAGTAGAAATATTAGAATTCTATAATTTAAGTTCTTAAATATATCAACAATGACTTTATATAGTTGAATTTGTAATAAATCAAAAGTTACACTTATTAGTGTACTGTGTCATTGTGGATCAACTTAGGAGAGATTTTTTTAAGAGTCAAACATTCTTCATTATTGTAATATAAACTTTTTTTTTTTATTTTCGTTTGATATTTTAATTTTATCAATTGATCATCAACTTTTTCAATTTGCATATAAATAGTATTCATTGCTATTTTTGTCACAATTTTGTCCGCATTTGTACAAAAATGTAATAAATTTGCATGAAAACTATGAATGGGGATCATTTAAATAAAAATGATACAAGACAATGACAAAATTGGCATAATTAAACTATCACCAGTTTGGCCATCGTCCAATGAGCATATGGGAGAATCCATAGACATTTTGTCTCACAACTTTAGGTTCTAATGTAGTATAAAGTATTTGGAGGGGTACTAGGCTTGTAGTCTATTTCCTTTTCTTTTATTTTTCATGCATTTTTTAAAGTCCATTAAGTAGGGAATGTTTCCTCTTGTCAAATAGTGAAGTACCTAAAATCCTATCATAAGGATACCTAGATAATGAACCAGATCACCTGCGCTTTAACCTTACCCCAACTTTGGATTGTATTAGCTTTCATTTGTAAACATTTGTGCATTATAGTAACTTCTTAGACGGTATGAAATGCTTTGTTTTGACGCCGTTGACATACAAATTTGCTAGTTAGTTGGTTTCATGCTTATCGATTGGCTAATGCTATACACGATCGTTGGTTCTTTCACAAAGTCAGTAGTAATTCAGAAAGCACATATTTTAGGGGCTAACACAACTTACACTTTTCTTAAAAAAGCTGATAACCATAAAAAAATCTAATTTTCTTGAAAGAACTAATCTCTAATTATTAGATCATTTCAATAGCTGACAGCCTAAATTAATTTTATTTATGGGTGCGAACCCAAATTAAATAAAGTTATTTGGCATTTGGTAACTAGTAGATGTAGGACAATCTTCACTGTATTTAAATTAATTAATTCTGTTTGAGTACTAAACAACAAACAGAATATAAAAGAAATATAGGAAAGAAAAATGAATGTTTGATTACAAAAATCAAACTAGAAAAAGAATTAAATAAATAAAAACAGATTTTATTTTGTTACAAAAACAAAATTAAAATCTGATTTAAATAAATAATAAAAACAGAAACTAAATAAATAACTTACTTGATTAATATCTTAAATATTATTCTGATCAAGTCTAGTGTTTGACACTGTGTCCTTAAGACAGATTCGTCCTCTCTACGGTGTTTTCAGAATATGGACGTCTATCTCCCAGGATGAAATGATCAACACCAAATATATGCAGCACTACAATATATTTGTACAACGAACACACTAAGTGTTTATACTCTCACTCACAAGAAAATAATGCAGCAATATGAAGAGTATGTTTGCAGAATTTTATGAACAAAAATCATGAATCCGAAAAATATCAAATGAGGGGCTAGTCTATTTATAGGCAAAATTGTGGCTGTTAGTTTTGAATTAAACAGGTGTAAACTTGTTCAATTTAAATAAAACAGATAGGCACTGTTTGGACAAGTTCAAAATTGTTCGGTTTTGAATTTGCACAGTAACTGAATCAGTTGCTCAGAATTGAACTTGTTTTGGACAGATAAATTATGTACAGAAAACCTAGACAGATTTGAATTTAATCTGTACAAAATTTGAAGAGGTGCAAAATAATTTAAATTGAAAAATTTAAATTTAAATTTGGATTGAATTCAAATATTTTTGGCCCAAAAAGATTAGTATTGGGCCGAACAAGCCCAACCTCACACCACGCACCCAAGCCCAGGCCCAGCTCGGCAGGACGGCGGCACGCGCGCACGTGTGGTGATTTTTGGGTCCAATGGGTCAAGCCCATTTTGCCCATTACCTCTCCCTTCTACAAACTTGGAATGCCCTTTGGGGCCCTCCCCAAGTTATAAGTTCAAGCTATATAAACACATTCAAAACTTCTCATCAAATCAATGTGGGACAAGCCATTTACACTGTCACGACCCAAACCTGGTACCCAAAGGCTCAGCATTGTAACATGATAAAAATAAAATAATTCAGATAATTCTGTAGTCACAGCGCAAGTGGATAAATTAAATAAGTTAAAATAAATAACTAGGTACCAACTGTTTATTTAAAAGAAAATAAAACATAGTCATTTGAGCTTCACTGTATTACAAGAGTTTTAATAATAAAAGATAGAAAACAAAATAACATAGTGATTCATTTTCTATCTTGATCCCGCTAAACCTCGTCACCTGAAAGGGTAACAGCTATAAGCACATAGCAGAGTAAGAAATATTATACTATGAGGGGCACAAAATGGCCATGGATATTTATTTAAGCTAAAACATTATAAATTGAGTTGAGTTGAATACACCAATTAATTAAGTGCCAGAAACTGAAATAATCACTATAACCACGGTACATCACTAAGTGACAAGCACTACACTGATCAATGGATCCATGACAAACACTGGACCACAAAGTGGTCAAACACTAGTCAATGGTTATTTAAGTCCCCCAAGGCATAGGACCCCCGTGGTGGTACTCACAAAACATATTTTCATATAAGGTCATAACCAAATATTCTTTAAAAGTAAAACAAACATATCCATGGGTTTTACTTTTAAGCAAATAGGGTTAGAAATAAAATCACGTAGCTGAAACTTTTATAAAACATAATTTTTATTAATATACTAATAAAACATAACTTGTGTAAAATAGATTTTGGTAAGTCAAAACATACGTAAAATACATTTTGGTAACTTAAGGTATATTATAACTCACCTTAATAGCGACCCTTAGCCTTACTCCACTAACACAACCTCCCTGCTATAAGTTCAGTACTTAAACGCACCTCTCACGTTTTCTTTTTCTTCATTTCCTTTCTTCTTTCCTTTTTCTTTCTTTTCCTACAGACTGATCTCTTCTTCCTTATTTATAGGAAAGTGGCGCCACTAATCAAGCCAACACGTGGCCAATCCGTATCTCCCGCGGATCTGCTTCGTAATTCACCTAATTTATTGTTATCAACTTAGATTTGTATTTATCTTAATTTTAGAATAATTATATTTTGACCCAATGTTATAATTATATAAATAATTGAACTCTTTACTAAATTACACTTTATCTTATACTAACAGGAAATTAATTATTTAATTTAGTACCAGACCTATTATTATTATTATTATTATTATTATTATTATTATTATTATTATTATTTATTCCCTCTATTTATTCACTATCTTTAACTTTAATTTTTATTATAAATTTTATATTTGTGTTAATTTAGCCTCAAATAATAATCCCTAATTAATCCCATATTTGATAACCCAACACTAATTTAGATTTATATATTTATTTATTTAATAATCTATCATCACATGCAACCATAATTATATATAAATATAAATATTTATGTGGACTTGATTACACGTTCGGGGTGTCACATACACAAACTTTAAGGAATTTCTACCAAAACTCCATTTTCATGGAGCACCACTTTGGCTTCAATTTTCCCATTCACTCGATAATGGTTTTGAATAACCAAATATACCACGTGAATCACAACGCGGCATAGAACGTGTTACCACTTAGACCCACCAAATATGACGCTCGAGTCCCACCTAAATAATAGACCAAAGTTAGGAAAAAATTCTGATTTTACCCAGAATTTTCCAACCATTTCCAACAATCCCCCACATGAATGGAATTTGATGACAACGGAAATGCAACAATATGCAAACTTTATCGAAAGAGTATAAGTTGAAAATATCTTGCATCATGATAGGTAGCTTTCGGCCTGGAACCTTCCCTAGTGATAAGCTATCGGACTTACCAGCTAACCAATGGACGCGATGCCTTGAATTGTTTAGCCGTTTGTGTAAGCCAAGACAATAGATTTCATACAAAATATCTTCTAGCACATCGTGGTTCTCACTGTTGTGTTCATTTTGGTCTTGAATGCTCCTAGTTTTCATGAGTGTTTCTAGAGAATTTAGCCTCTTTCATTCTCATCGAATCGGCCCCAGTTCGACACTCATATAGGTGATTCTTGTTGTGAGTATCTCCTTATACTCGTCTTGATTTTCATGCCTAAATCAAGATATAAGTAATCATTAAAAGCAATGCTTATCCTTATACCCCTGCAGACAACACATGTTGCAGATATCACTCTCACCATAGAAATAGGTAAGGAATTTTAATCCTTTGGTGATTTCTGGCTAGCCACACATAACTTAGTTGTCCCTTTGAACTTAGTTCTTGGGATCTTTAGTCATATAAGTAGGATTACCATTATGATGACTCTTATGTAATAAACTTTAATCCCATCCCCTTCGATGAACTATACACTAGCTCTTTTGTCAAAACGTTTGTTAACGGATTCGCAATATTCTCTTTAGATTTTATATAATCTATTGAGATTATTCCATTTGACAACAATTACCTTACAATATTATGTCGACGACGAATATGCCGTGACTTACCGTTATACATGTGATTCTGTGCCCGGTCTATTGCAGATTGACTATCACAATGAATGCAAATAGCTGGCACAGGTTTTGGCCACATTGGTATGTCTTCTAAGAAATGACGAAGCCATTCTACTTCTTCTCCTGCTTTGTCTAAAGCAATAAACTCGGATTCCATTGTAGATCGTGCGATGCATGTTTGTTTCATGGACTTCCAAGAAACAGCAGCGCCTCCCAGAGTAAAGACATATCCACTAGTGGATTTTAAATCTTTGCTATCCGATATCCAATTTGCATCACAATAACCTTTAAGTACTGCTAGATATCGAGTAAAGTTCAAACCATGATCACGGGTGAATCTTAGATATCTAAGAACCCGAATGATCGCCTTCCAATGGTCTTCTTCGAGGTTACTAGTGTACCTACTCAATTTACAGACTGCATAAGCTATGTCAGGATGAGTACAATTCATTAGGTACATTAGGCTTTCAATGATTTGGGAGTATTTTAACTGAGACACTGCATCACCTTTATTTTTCGATAAATAAATACTGATGTCTACAGATGTTCTAGCTACATTCAAATCATCCTTGATAAATTTACCAAGAATTTTCTCAATATAATGTGATTAAGATAATGCATATCCGTCAGATGTTTTAGTAATTTTCATTCCTAATATAACATCTACGACCCCATATCCTTCATATCAAATCTTTTGTTAAGCATTTGCTTAGTTGATTTGATCATGTTTTGACTACTTCCAATGATAAGCATGTCATCCACATAAAGACAAACTATGACATATCCTTGGTCAGTGTTTTTAATATAGACGTACTTGTCACATTCGTTTATCTTAAACCCAATAGTAAGCATTGCATGATCAAATTTTTCATGTCATTGCTTAGGTGCTTGTTTTAACAAATAAAGGGATTTTACAAGCCGACAAACTTTCTTTTCTTACCCTGGCATTACAAACCCTTCGGGTTGCTCCATATAGATTTCTTCATTTAGATCACCGTTTAAGAAAGCTGTCTTAATATCTATTTGATGTATTTTTAAATTAAACAACACTGCTATATCAATAAGCATACGAATAGATGTTATTCTAGTCACAGGGGAATATGTGTCAAAATAATCCAAACCTTCCTTTTGTCTGTAACTTTTAACTACAAGTCTTGCTTTATATTTATCAATTGAACCATCTGCTTTCATTTTTCTCTTGAATATCCATTTATATCCAAGAGATTTAGAACCTGGTGAAAGATCCACCAATTCCCAAGTATGATTTTGCATAATGGACTCAATTTCATTATTAACAGCCTGGTGCTTCAGGACCTATCATTGCTGTCTTAAAGTTTTGAGGTTCATTTTCTAACAGATATGTCAGAAAATCTGGACCAAAGGATTTGATGCTCTCGCTCTTTTACTCCGTCTCGGTTCATCATCAGTTAAATCCTGTTGGTCGAGACCATTACTAGTCTCTTGTGTTTGATTGTCATTAGTCTCTTGACTTTGTGTACAATCATAAGTTCTTTTCTGTGAACTTAATTCCTATCCTTTCTTGTAAGGAAAGACATGTTAAAAAACACAGCATTCCTTAATTCTATAATAGTGTTCACATTAATATCAGGTATTTCTGATTTATAAGTCAGAAAGCGATATGCACTACTATTCTAAGCATAACTAATAAACACACAATCTACTGTTTTTTGTCCAATCTTAGTTTTTTTAGGAACAGAAACTTCAACTTTTGCCAAACACCCCCATAGTTTTAAGTATTTGTAAGAAGGCGGTCGACTTTTCCACAATTCATACGGAGTGCTGTTGGTTTTCTTGTGGGGTATTCTGTTAAGAACATAATTAGCAGATAATATTGCTTCCCCCCACAAGTTCTGTGGTAAGCCTGACCTTAGTAACATGGCATTCATCATTTCTTTTAGGGTTCTATTCTTTCTTTCAGCAATTCCATTTTGCTGAGGAGAATAGGGTGCTATAGTTTGGTGAATAATGTCATGTTATGCACAAAATTTATTTAATGGTGCATCATATTCACCATCCCTATCACTTCTAATATAAATTAAAATATAACATCCATCACTTGTTGTCTATGATGTGCTTGATTCATAAATTTCAAAACATGATTCATAAATTTCAAATGAAAAATCCAAAATAATTATGACTACACAAATTAGAATTAATGTTTTGACAAAATTATATCCTCATAAAAATTTTGCCTAAGAATCAAACAATTCAAAAAACCCATTTTATTGTAAGAGATACAATCAAATATTTGTGACAAAACAAAATTACATTATCTCATCTAATGCAAGAGATACCCTCCCATATTAATATAATGGTTTATGGTTTAACAAATTCTACTACGCAAGTAAAATAATAATTAACGACATCTCATGTCACAAATTCAAAACAAACTAATAATCAACATAAAAGATTTTTTAAATTTACTTCCAATTAAATGGAACGATATAACTACATACATCTTTATGTTTAAATTTTTCTGGTGTTTAAACACCCATTCAAAATTGATTAGAAATACTCAAATTAATCTGCTTATGTACAAAGTCAACACATCAATTTATCATTCCAAATCACATGAAATTATTTTTTAAGAAATAACTTGAGTTGATATCAATAGATGCATATCAAACGCGTCAACTAAAAATAATGAATTAGCAAAATAAATTAATCATGCATGATCCCATAACTTGCATCCTGAGATAAAAAGATTCTCAACCCATAAATAAAATCCAACGCGTTTTAAACTTTAAACTTCAAAAATGACAAAACATACCTTCATTTAATCAGTTTGATTTGTACATAAATAAACTAATTATATATACATTAAAATGTTCTTGTGAATATATATATATATATATATATATCTATATTTTCCGACTCATGTGTAGAAACTATTCACGACTACGGATCCATACACAGAATAAATCAATAAACCAATAAAGAAAATAGACTTGCCACAAAGGCTTCTTCGTAATAAAAATGAAATTAGTTTGTAAAACTAATATTTAACTCCAAAATCAAATACTTCTATATATATTCACGATGAACTATGATAAAGTCAAAAGAACTAACACATTTTCACAAAAGGTTCAAAATTAAGTGGCCTTCCTAACGAAACCGTAAGTCACGTACAAAATTTACAGATTGTGATCGAGACACAAAGTTACATGATTGATTAACAAAATTAATTTTCTAGTTACTAAAACCAGAAAATAAATTATAACATAAAATAATTTTATTTTCCTTATTACTAAAACTAGAAAATAAAATACCACAATAATTTTCTATGACATCAAATAATATTCTGTAATTGTTAATGACACCAGTATATAACTACTAGTTGTCAAAGAAAATAGACAGTATATTACTACTATCTGTCAAATAGTTTATAAATACTATTTGTATTTTCCAACCAGAATATCACTTTGTGAAACACAGAAAATTAAATACAATAAAGATACAAAAATTTTCTGTCTTAAGATTGTAGGACAATCTTCACTGTATTTAAATTAATTAATTCTGTTTGAGTACTAAACAACAAACAGAATATAAAAGAAATATAGAAAAGGAGAATGAATGTTTGATTCCAAAAATCAAACTAGAAAAAGAATTAAATAAATAAAAACATATTTTATTTTGTTACAAAAATAAAAACAAAATTAAAACCTGATTTAAATAAATAATAAAAACAGAAAATAAATAAATAACTTACTTGTTTAATATCTTGAATATTATTCTGATCAAGTCCAGTGTTTGACACTGTGTTCTCAAGACAGATTTGTCCTCTCTACGGTGCTTACAGAATATGGACGTCTATCTCCCAGGATGAAATGATCAACAACAAATATATGTAGCACTACAATATATTTGTACAACGAACACACTAAGTGTTTATACTCTCTCTCACAAGAAAATAATGCAGCAATATGAAGAGTATGTATGCAGAATTTTATGGACGAAAATCATGAGTCCGAAAAATATCAAATGAAGGGCTAGTCTATTTATGGGCAAAATTGTGGCTGCTAGTTTTGAATTAAACAGGTGCAAACTTGTTCAATTTAAATTAAACAGATAAGCACCGTTTGGACAGCTTCAAAACTGTTCGGTTTTGAATTTGCACAGTAACCGAATCAGTTGCTCAGAATTGAACTTGTTTCGGATAGATAAATTCTGTACAGAAAACCTAGACACTTTCAATTTGGATTGAATTCAAATATTTTTAGCCCAAAAAGATTAGTATTGGGCTAGACAAACCCAACCTCACACCACGCATCCAAACCCAAGCCCAGCCCGCCCGGACGGCGGGGCGTGCACGCGCGTATGGTGATTTTTGGATCTAATGGCTCTAGTCCATAACCTCTCCCTTCTACAAACTTGGGGTGCCCCTTGGGGCCCTCCCCAAGTTATAAGTCCAAGCTATATAAACACATTCAAAACTTCCCACCAAATCAATATGGGACAAGTCATTTACACAAACCTTAAGGAATATCCACCAAAACTCCATTTCCATGGAACACACTTTGGCTTTAATTTCTCATTCACTCGATAATGGTTTTGAGCAACCAAATATACCACGTGAATCACAACGCGGCACAGAACGCATTACCACTTAAACCCGCCAAATATGACGCTTGGGTCCCACCTAAATAATAGACCAAAATTGAGAAAAAATTCTGATTTTACCCAGATTTTTCCAACCATTTCCAACAGTAGACTGGTAGCCCTCATTATTCCATGGCCAACTGGACTATACATACGATCTTCATTATTATTATTTTTTCTCTCTTGACTAAGAAATAACCAATAGAAGAATAACAAGACTGAAAGCGAATAAGTCACTAATTTCTCTCATTCTCACCACTTGGAAGCAGCTCAATGGTATGACATGGAATCTTCTGTTCTTAATTTTTTTTTTAAATTTTTAAAATTTCATATTTCATAATATTTTTCTTCAGATTATGGTACTTTAACATATTCAATAATTTTGTGATTGTGAATGTTTTGAAATAAAAGTACAATATATTTAAGAGAAAAGTTAGGAATTATGAAAAAAATTTCATGAAAATGATTATGAAAGATTTATGATCCTTGAATTATCTTGATTAGTGTGTGGTGCTTTATTTTAAGTGTAATCCAAGAGTCACAAAACTTTCATGATTATTTTCATGAAATATTTTTTATGATACCTAACATTGCTGGATATTTAATGGCTCGATTTTCTTGGGGTACTTATGGTATGAAATTTGGGTACTTTTTTGAGAAAAATTATTAGATAATCTTATAATATTATGATATATTATCTACGTTTTACTCTTAACCAATGAGAAATCATAACACACACTAAAGTAAGTCATTCTTTAACTTCTTGGAGAGGATCAAAGTCCAATCACTACAAAAAATTAAGATTTTAGAGACTAAAATTTAAGGACAAAATTATTTTTTAGGGACTAAATAATTTTGTTACGAAAAGTGTCACTATTATACTTTTAGCAACAAAAATTGGACATTAGTGATGAATTATTATTCTTTTGGGACCAAAATTTTTGTCTCAAAAAATAAACCATTTTGAGACCAAATTATTTTGCCCCTAAAAGTCTATTTATTAGTGACATTTTCAAAATTTTGTCATTAAAAACTTTATTTTTGACTTTTCGAGATGACCTTTTAGCCACTATCCTCATGATGAAGGAAATAGGTCCCTAAACATCTTTTGTAACAAAATTTTCACTTTTAAAAACCAAAACATTTAATTTCTAAAACTCTTATATGTTGTAGTGAATTATGATACACTCATAAAATTTTTCACTGTGATTCGGTTTGGAGCACAAAATAAAAACACCACATAATATTATGATACTACATAATTTTTTTTTATAATTATTTTTTCCGGCTACAGATCTTATTTTCAAGTACTTTAAGCCTGTGTTTGGTTAAGAGATTTGAGGAGGGATTTGGAAAGGGAAAGGGAAAAGGCGTGTGAAGCTAGGTGAAATTTAGGCATGTTTCATTCACATTTCACCTACCTTTTTCATTTCACTTTCCAAATCTTTTCTCAAATCCTCTAACCAAACACAATATAAAAGTTTCACACGTCAGTGAAGGTTGTTCAACCTTGTTGAACATGTGACCATGAACCCATGACTCTTCTCATCACATCCTACACAATTTCCCTGACACCTTCGCTAGATGATGACGTGTTTCACTCAACAATGACCTACATTCTAAAGAGACACACAAACAACAGAGAGAGAGTGTGTGTATGTGTGTGTGTGTTAAGGCACTTTAAATAGATGGGCAGGAATGGTGGAATGACACAAATTCATAAAGCAAAGGAGGAAAATAAAGAAAGAAATGAGTGGAAGGGGCTCTTGTCGCAAGAAAGATAGCACCTGCTTTGTGGCTTTGCCCTTCCCAAAATAAAGGAAGTGAAGCAAGCGCCATCTTTTCCTGTGACACGACACCCTCCAACTTCTTTGCTATTTACATGCTTTTTTCTCCATTTAATATGATATGAAGGTATTGTTGTCCAAATTGTGAAATTAAATAAATAGATTTATGAAGAAATAAAAATTATATACCAAGAACATATGCTGATAATTATAACTAAATTTCAACAGAAACACACAAAAAAATAAAATTATAAAGAAAACAAACCGAAGCCTGCACGGTAGCAGTTTCCTTAAAACAGATTTCGCCGCCTCACGGATCGAGTGCTTGATGAATCCCGGTGTCTATCTTCCAGGATACGACGGTCAAAAACCAACTACGACAGAAGCACTCTCTATCTAGCTTAGCAAATAAAAACTATGGCAGCACTCTCTCACTGTAGGAACTTTCTAGTAAACTGACTTGTAAAATGGAAGCAAAAATTTCTATATAGAGACTTGACAGGAAGGTCTCATTTTATACATGTATAGGGGAGAGAAGAAGAGCCTCCAGCCTTTAAGGCTGGTCATTAAAACACCATTAACCAACATCCATAGCCCCTTTTCAAAAAGATGAAAAGTTTGGATGCCCAAAAGATTCACACCCTTTAGCCAAGAAAAAGGATTTAAATACCCTTTAAAATCCCATTTATGAATCTAACATCATGAGGCAATTTCTTATTCAAATCTCAATGGTTTTTGGACCACTTGGACCCAACACAATAAATGGTCGGGACTCACTTTAATATTTAATTAAAGTCACCACACTTTAATATTAAATTAAAGTCACCAAAAGATCATTTTTTTCAACAATCCCCCACATGAATAAAAATTGACTGAATGACTCACCAAACGGACACCGTTCAACAATAATGACTTGGAGAGAGAGTACAATGAACTAACCCCGACATCAGAGAAGGTAGCTTTTGGCTTTGAACCTCTCCCAGTGAAAACCTATCGAGTTTACTAGCAGATCAATGAATATGAAATCTTGAACTGCTCTACCGTTTATGTAAACTGAGACAATAGATCTCACACAGGAATTACTCCTACCACCATTCTGTTCTCATTGGTGTGCCCTGTATGGCCCTGGGCACTAGCCTAGTTCCGCAAGTGGTTTCAAAGAATCTTGGCCTGCCCAATTCTTCAAGAAGCGGCCCCACTTCAAACTCACATAGGTGACTCTACTTTAGTATCCTGCTATACTTAGCTCAACAGCTTAACACACTAGACTCATTAAAAGCTCAGCTTAACCTTTACACTTGTAAGTATCACTGATAAAAAGAATGGCTAGAGGTTTAACCTCCTCAGTGACATACCACCGTTACACGCAATTAGGTTGTCCCATTGAACCTAGATTTTGGGATTTCTAGTCAATTAGGTTGGGTTTCCATTCCGGTAACTTCCAAAGGCCTCAACACCATTTCTTTTGACGACGTTTCGATTAACACTCGATTTAACCCTTTGATTAGCAGATCCGCAATGTTATCCTTAGACTTTACATAGTCTATAGAAACAACTCCATTCGAGAGTAGTTGTCGTATGGAATTATATCTACGACGGATATGTCTAGACTTTCTATTATACATATTACTTTGTGCCCTACCAATTGTAGATTGACTATCACAATGAATACAAATAGCTAGCACAGGTTTAGACCAACGTAGAATATCTTCAATGAAATGGCAAAGCCATTCAGCTTCTTCCATTGCTTTATCCAAAGCAATAAACTCTTATTCCATCGTTGATCTAGATATACACGTTTGCTTGGAAGATTTTCAAGACACGACTGGCCCACCAAGAGTGAACACATATCCACTAGTGGACTTTGAGTACTTTATATCTAATATCCAATTCGCGTCACTATAGCCTTCTAGCACCACTGGATATCGAGTATAATGCACCCCATAATCCCGAGTGTAACGTAAATACCTTAACACTCACACAATGCCCTTCCAATGAGAAGCATCAGGATTACTTGTGTATCTACTAAGCCTGCTAACCGAGTAAGCTATATCCAGCCTAATATAACTCATCAAATACATTAAACTTCCAATTACTCGAGAATATTCTAACTGAGAGAAACTCTCTTTATTATTCTTGGTAAAATGTAGACTTAAGTCTACAGGTGTCAATGACACATTCGTATCTGATCCACTAAACTTCTCAAGTATCTTATCAACATAATGAGACTGAGAAAGTACAATTCTGCCATATATTCTGGTAATCTTAATTCCTAAAATAACATCTGCAATGCCTATATCCTTCATATCAAACTTAGAGTTTAACAACTTCTTGGTAGTTTTGATCATTTCATCGTTACTACCTATAATGAGCATATCATTAACATACAGACACAAAATGACACAACCTCTGTCAGTGTTTTTGACATAAACACACTTGTCACAGTCGTTGATTCTAAACCCACTTGACAACATTACGTTGTCAAACTTTTCATGCCATTGTTTAGATGCTTGCATCAAACCATACAATGATTTGACAAGTTTACAGACTTTTTTGCTTTGCCCTAGAATTGAAAACCCTTCAAGTTGCTCCATGTAGATTTCTTCATTCAAATCGCCATTTAAGAAAGCTGTCTTTACATCCATCTGGTGTATCTCTAGATTGCGCAAAGCTGCTATCGCAATCACCATGCAAATGGATGTTATCATAGTTACAGGTGAGTACGTATCAAAGTAATCCGGGCCTTCTCGTTACCTGTACCCTTTGATAACGAGCCTCGCCTTATACTTGTTAATTGACCCATCGGCCTTTATCTTTCTTTTAAAAATCTATTTGCAGCCTAAAGGCTTACAACCTGGAGGTAAATCTACCAACTCCCAGGTGTGGTTCTGTAAGATGGAGTCAATCTCACTTTTGATCGCTTCTTTCCATAAAGGACTCTCTGCAGAAGTCACAGCTCCATGAAAAGTTTGAGGTTTGTTCTCAACCATATAAGTCAAGAAGTCTGGACCAAAAGATTTGGACATCCTAGCCTTTTTACTCCTTATAGGCTCATCTAAAATCTCAATTTGATCATCACCTTGATCATCAACATGATCATCATCACTAGCAAGCTTATCAAATTGCTCCAAAGACCTCGGAACCCCTTCATGGGTTCGACAAGGAAAAATCTTTTCAAAGAAACATGCATTCCTTGACTCCATGATGGTATTCCTATGTATGTCTGGAATTTCAGATTTATGTACAAGAAACCGATATGCACTACTATTATGTGCATAACCAATGAATATACAATCCACGGATTTTGGGCCTATCCTAACCCGTTTGGGTGTAGGAATCGCCACTTTTGCAAGACACCCCCACATTCGTAAGAATTTATACGAAAGCTTAACACCTTTCCATAACTCATATGACGTCTTGTCCACCTTCTTCCGAGGTACTTTATTTAGAATGTAATTTGCAAAGAGAATTGCTTCCCCCCACATGTTCTGTGGCAATCCAGAACTTATCAACATTGCATTCATCTTTTCCTTTAGCGTCCTATTCTTCCGCTCAGCAATCCTATTTGATTGAGGAGAATAAGGCGCCGTGGTTTGGTAGATAATCCCAGATTGAGCACAAATCTCAATAAACGGAGATTCATACTCACCACCACGATCACTTCTTAAAGCCTTAATCTTGCAGCCTGCTTGATTCTCAACTTCATTCTTATAAAGAACAAACTTGTCAATAGCCTCATCTTTGCCTTTGAGCAAATAGACATAACAATACTTAGTGCAATCATCAACAAAAGTGATGAAGTACTTATTGCCACCACATGATTGTATAAATTTTAAGTCACACACATCACTATGCATTAAATCCAACAGTTCTGAACTTCTTTCAATAGAATGAAACGAAGATCTTGTCAACTTCGCTTCAACACAAGTTTCACACTTGTGTTTCGGATTAATCTTAAAAGATGGTATGTGATCTAATTTGATTAATCTACGTAAAGATTCAAAGTTCACATGTCCTAGTCTACCATGCCACAAATTGGAAGACTCAAGCATGTAAGTAGAAGAAGATGCACCTTTATTCATCTTTAAGATAATAGTCATTACATTGAGTTTAAACATATCCCCCAACATATAACCCTTACCCACATACATTCTGCTTTTGGTTAAAACGACCTTGTCGGACTCAAAAACCATGCGAAAACCATGTTTACTGAGAAGAGACCCTGAGACAAGATTCTTACGAATGTCTGGAACATGCAGGACTTCGTTCAAGGTTAGCTCTTTTCCTGAGGATAACTTCATGACCACCTTTCATTTCCCCTCAATAATAGAGGTAGCAGAATTTCCCATAAACAACTTCTCACCGTTTGTAACCGACTCGAAAGTTGTAAACAGCTTCTTCTTGGAGCAAATGTGGCATGTAGCCCCAGTATCAATCCACTATTCTCTTGGGTTGGAAACCACTAGATTCACCTCAGAGACAACGCAGACAAATGCATATCAACCTCCTCATGGGAGTGCTCTTGCATATTTGCCATATGAGCACGAGGTTTAGTCTTGTATGGCTTTTTCTGTTTGCGGCAATCACTAGCCCGATGCCCCTCGCTAACACAGTTGTAGCATTTTCCTAAGAATCGATAACCAAATTCCTGCGGCTTGTAAGCCGACTTCTTTGCAACACCACCCCTTAGCCCCAGCTTAGAGCCCTTGTTCACAGGGGGCTTCTTCCTTACTCTAGAAGATTTTCCATGCTCAATGACATTGGTCTTTACTGATGAGGTACTCCCTTCTTTCTTTCTATTATCCTTCTCAATTCGGAGTCGGACAACCAACTCTTCAACTGACATTTCCTTGCACTTGTGCTTCAAGTAGTTCTTCAAATCCTTCCAACCATTGGGAAGTTTCCCAATGATCACAGCAACTTGGAATGACTCATTCAAAGGCATTCCCTCTACATGAATTTCATGCAAGATCACTTGGAACTCCTGGACTTGGCTTATCACAGTTTTTGAATCTACTATTTTAAAATCAAGGAACCGGCCAACCACAAATTTCTTTGCCCCGGCATCCTCAGTCCTGTACTTTTTGTCCAGAGAATCCTATAACTTTTTTGCTGAGCTCTTGGAACAAAACATACTATAGAGTGAGTCTGCCAAGCTGTTGAACACATAGTTGTGGCAAAGATAGTCTGTCTGCTTCCATGTGTCAAGTGCCATGACTTTCTGCCTGTCTGGCGCATTCTCTGCCACGGCTGGAGGATCCTTGCTCAAAACCTTTGCAAGGTTTAGCGTGGTCAAGTAAAATAACATCTTTTGCTGCCATCTCTTAAAATTTACCCTAACAAATTTTTCTGGGCGCTCATGGTGACTAAGCGGTACTCCCGGAACAGCCGGAGTAACACCAAGGTTGACCATAGAGGTCACAGCAGTAGTGGTTGGCAACCCAGTTGCCCCGGGGTTCAGATCCCCATCAACATTAACAGTAGTAGCAACATCAATGATAGTTGCCATTTCTGAAAATTACACCAGAATATCACTTATGTGTTTCCAGAAATTAAACTTAACTCTTAGAAAATCCCTTAGATGAAAAGTTAATTCAAAATTAGTCTCACCACGAAATCTAGAATCGAACATGGTCAAGAAAGTTCCCAGGAAGACTGGAGGGGTCACATCGGTCCCACTTAAAACACAGTTAACCTTTTGACAAAACTTTCAAGAGCATGTTGACTCCTAGTTTGTGATAAACAATTTTAAGAATTAAATTTTCTTAGGGATGAACTAGGTTAAAACAAATCAAGGTCGAAAACTTTTACAAGCAATGTAAAAATAATTGCTACAACAATATAAGCAAATAAAACTTGCTACGACAAATTGGTAAACAAACCAACTAAATCTCAAGCAAACATGCTTCAAACATTTAAATAAAATAGCCAATCCATAAGGATTCTATTTAGTCCAAAAGCCTTTCCATGCTTAGGTATTCATATTCAACACAAAGGTTAGTAGTCCAAATATTTTTGTTTTTTTTACATCCCAAATACTATTCATTTGGTTTTGTATTTGTTTTTCCATTCCCTTTCGCATTTGTATGCCTACAAAGAAAGTTAGTAGCAAACCACAACAAAATACAAACAAATAATCTAAGAAAAAAGTAAATTTAATAAATTACATGAAACCATCTAGTCAACTATTAATTATATAAGTAACTAATTAATATAAAGTACCAAAACAAAATACAATTTGTAACTTCAAAATTAAATTATAACTTTAAAATAAAATTTAAGAGTCATGAGTTATTAATTCACAACAACCATGTAAACTTCTAACTCCAAATAAATAAAATAAAACCAAAAATTAATGCACGCAATTAGATAATTCAGATTAATGCACCCAATTAAATAATTCAAATTAATACATCCAATTAGATAATTCAAATTAATGCATCCAATTAAATTCAAATTAATGCACCTAATTAAATAATTCAAATTAATGCATCCAATTAGATAATTCATATTAATGCACCAAATTAAATTCAAATTAATCATGTACCTAATTCATAAAACTCTATAACTCCAAAATACATTAAACTAAAATTAATAGGCAAGAGTTACAAATCAATAACCATTTAGCAATTAACATATGCAAATAATTCTAAACAATTAAATTATGTAATCTAGTCTAGAAAATAATAAGCATGTAACAAATTAAAAACTAGAATAGAATTAACATGTCAAAATTGCAACATCCATAAATTATATTTTATAACCTTAAAATTCATGCAAATCATGGTAGGGGAATGATGAACCATACGCATAAAATAAGATCATACTAATACAATTAAGTATGCAAATTATGATAGAGCATTCTAATTAAACTAAGCAATTAGAGAATAACGTTGCATAATTTACAATCATTAAAACAGTGAGCAATTCTGTAACAGTTCCTAGTAACATTATACAAAGTTAACCTAATTGTCTATATAAATCTATTCAATCAATTTCATAGAAAATATATAAAAATCTGTTTTAAGTTTATTGTCCAAATTGTGAAATTAAATAAATAGATTTATGAATAAATCAAAATTATATACCAAGAACATATGCTAATAATTGCAACTAAATTTTAACAAAAATACACAAAACAATAAAATGGTAAAGAAACCAAACCGAAGCCTGCACGGTAGCAGTTTCCTTAAAACAGATTTCACCACCGCACGGGTTGAGTGCTTGAGGAATCCCGGCGTCTGTCTCCCAGGATACGACGGTCAAAAACCAGCTACGGCAGAAGCACTCTCTGTCTAGCTTAGCGAACAAAAACTGTGGCAGCACTCTTTCACTGTAGGAACTTTCTGGCAAACTGACTTGTAAAATCGAAGCAAAAATTTATATATAGAGACTTGATAGGAGGGTCTCAATTTATACATGTATAGGGGAGAGAAAAAGAGCCTCTAGCCTTTAAGGCTGGTCATTAAAACACCATTAACCAACATCCATAGCCCCTTTTCAAAAAGATGAAAAGTTTGGATGTCCAAAAGATTTACACCCTTTAGCCAAGAAAAATGACTTAAATACCCTTTAAAATCACATTCATGAATCTAAATGAGACAATTTCTTATTCAAATCTTAATGATTTTTGGCCCACTTGGACCCAACACAATAAATGATTGGGACCCACTTTAATATTTAATTAAAATCACCACACTTTAATATTAAATTAAAGTCACTAAAAAATCATTTTTTCCACCAGGTATACATATATATATATATATATATATGATATATTGATAGTTGGATTTTTACATATTTTTTCATAATTTTCGCCTTCTAGGAGTTATGGTTGCAAGCAGATCCTCTATTTTCAAATCTTTCAGTCCTTGTCCTGTTGAGATTATCATGCATGGTGATTATGATAATCCCGATACATGATTGTTTTGGAATATGGAAGAGAAAGATTTGACAATAAAAGATCATTCGCCATATTTACACCAATATAGTGGATTTATGCATATATACAATCTCTAATTGTTTTATTTTTATAGAAATCAATGATAAAATCAGACACCATCCTTTTTTTTTTTTTTGGGTAAGTAGTAGATACCATCCTTTTAAATGAGAGAGATTCACAAAAATGCTAAACCCGTTATGTAGAGTTATGTTTGTAATCGATTTCTTTAAGACATGAAATAAAATTACGAACAATAAGTGATCTTCTTTAATTATGCGGTAGCTAGAGCACTGCACTGCACTATTGATATATGGACCATGCTACATCCCCTTAATTTGGGGAGCCCTAATCCCCCGAATTTTGAGACCAAGGCAAAAAATAAATAAAAATAATAAAAAATAAAAATTCCCCAAAACGACGTCACTTTGGGGATTAGGGGATTAGGGGGGCTTTTTTAGGGCTCCAAATCATTTTCCATTGATATATATATATATATCATGCATGCTCATATATGTATGCATCCCGTATATATGAATGTACATTGATATACACCTGAATTCATATGCTTTCTATATGAATCGTTATCGTCTCTATTTTCAGCCAGAAGTAGTAGGGGATTCAGCAGTCTAAATGATGGGCACAGTTGCAAAATATTACATGACAGTGTTTAAATAAAAATGTTATCATCATATATATATATATATGATTATTAAAAGTAGTGTTTATTGTCAATTTTTCTTTCTCTTATGCGGCACATCTCTTTTTTTTTTTTTAATTTATTATTAAAATGCCATTTCAATATAACCTTTTATCAAAATTCTTATTTATAATATTAATTATATTAAATTTCTTAAATAATTAGAATCACTTTTAATTTTATAATAATTATTTCTAATATCAGGTTATAATTTAATATCATATAATTTATTATATATATATATATATATATAAGTTACATTTTTGTAGCATGAAAGGTAAAAATTATCAAATGAATGTTTTTTTTTTGCGTTGTAATTTAATATAATTCAAAATTATTATTATATATATATTTATTTAATTTATATTTTTATGGTATGAAGGGGTAGGTGTCGTGTTGTGTTTGGTCATATTTGTGTCATGTCATCTCGGGTTTGTGTCAAAATTACCTCAATATTAACCCGACCCGTTTATTATTTCGTATTGTTATATCGTTTCATTTTCGATCCGTATACGGTTCATATCGTGTCCATGTGTCATGTTAAAAAATTTCACTATTAACTAAAAATATCAGATGTATGAAAAAAAAATTGAAAATTTATTCGCAAATTAAATTTAATGAAATTAATTTCTATTAAATGAAATTATTTATAAAAAAAATTTGATTTCAACTTAATTTTATTTTCTTAATTTATAAAAATTATATTTTATTATAATATTTTTTACTAGATTAATTCAAATAAAAGACAAAAAAAATTCAATTAAAAGTAAAAACAAAACCTATATTAAACTTAAAATCATATTTTACATACTTATTAATAAATTAGATATAATTACATAAGAGATTTAAAAATGTCATGATACTCTTTAGTAAAAATTAAAATGGGTAACTAGTTCTTCATTATACGGGTTCTTCTTGTCAATTTCGTATTATACAAATTTGATATTAACCTGACCTGTTTAATGTTTGTGTTATTGGGTTGTATCATATACTTGTTCGTCTCGGGAAATGATCAATCATAATACGCTAATTTCGTATACGGTTCGAGTTGTGTTATAGTATCGTGTCGTGTTGTAAATTCTCACTCCTAAATTAAAATTATAAAATATACACAAAAAATTTATGTAAAATTATTATATGTGTTGATTTAAATAAGTTATAAAATGATCAGACTAAAATTATCAAAATAAAAAAATATATATATTGTTTACCTTTAACCTTTTTCTTTTCTTCTCTCTCCTATGTATGTAGGGCATCTCCCTTTTTTTCTTTTTCTTTTTCTTTCCTTTTCTTTTTTATTAAAATTACAGATCAATACACCCTTACCAAAATTCTTTCTGAAATTTTAAAAGAATTCTACTTATATTACCCATAAATAAAATTTAATAGAATTATACATACTAAAATATTTACCAATTAATTGTATTCTACTTTTTTTACTTTTTAAAAATTTTTTAGAGTTAATTACCAAAAAGTCATGTCTACATATTTGGTGGTAGCTTAGGTCCCTGTCAAAAAGTTTTTGAACTAATAAGTCTCATTTATAGGTAAAAAGACGTTTTGCCCTTTAATCCCAAAATTAAGAATGTTCTCAATTTTCAAAACTGAGAATGATTTCATTATATAATTATCCAAACTAAGAAATTTTTGTTTGGCTTCTGAGAAAAGTATGGGATTGAAAAGAAAGATAATTCTGCGAACCTGACACATTAGATTGCTGAATTGAGTTTTTTTTTCATGATTAAAATTGAGAATATTATAAACTGAGAATATTCTCAATTTCTTTAGCCATTTTACTACGAAAGCTTCATCTCGGGATAAATTGTCCTACCCGAGACAAAATAATGCCACATATCAGGGATGAAAGGTTCTCGAAGATAAGTTACTGGGTTACAAAATGTGAACAAAACACAGAATAAATGTCCTGTCTCACCCTTTTATCTTTATTGGTGAATCAAACATGGCTAAATAAGAACCATATCTGTAGGCACGACTATAAGCATACTATAAAATAACAGGGGCATCTAAATTCATTATCGAAAATCGATACATTTGCTACAGCATTTTAATGGAATTATTACAGTCAAGAACTGGCCACAAACTTGGAATCACAACTAAATCAAACAAAATGAATTCACCACATCGTCGCTTGCTTTGTGTTGCGATTGTAGAATCTAAATCTGGAGCCGACGACGCATTGGACGGAGGGGAAGTGATTGGAGGTGAGAGGAGAGGGACTGAGGCAGATGAGGCGATGGTTGGAAGACGACCATCTGATTCCCAAATTCAAGTTTGGAAGGGTAAATTGGTCTATTAAAAATTAATGGGACTTGAAGGAGCAAATAATTTTATCTATGACCTAATGGATTATAAGTTCACAAAATGGGACTTGTATGTAGATGCTCCAAAATTTAATATTAAAAATATTTATTTTTATGAAATTTGTTATATATATTTATGTAAGTTATATTTTTATAACACAATAAAGCTAAAATTATTGAAATATACATAAATAATTTATTTAAAATTAGTACATGTGTTGATTTAAGTAACTTTTTTATGGAACGATACAAATAAAATTATTAAAATAAATAATTAGAATTATTATTTAAATTTTAAATTTTAAATTAGTACTTCTTTTTTCTCCAATTTAACAATTATTTTAAATATTTTATATATTATAAAAAATATAAATAATTTTATTAATTTGTTTTTTTAAAAACTAATATGTTTGGCCCATGCATCGCACGGGTTAACAATTAGTTGTTGTACTAAAATTGAATATTAGTGGTAAATTATTATTTTTTGGATCAAAATTTTCGTCAAAAAAAATAATATTTTTGCCATGGAATTATTTTATCCCGTGTCTTTTTAGCAACATTTGTAAAATTTCGTCATTAAACGTTTATTTTTAGATTTTTTTCTGACAACCTTTTAGGTCTTATTTGGCAAGTGGTGATTTTAGTCAAAAAGTCATTAAAAAAATTAAAAAGTCAACAACCTATATCAAAAAGTTGAAGATTCTATTTTTTCTTTACTTTTTGCACATCTTTTCGTAAAAATTCAAAAAGTAAACCCAAACATACTAATTTTTTTACATCATATTTTAGCCAAAAAATCAACAAATTACTAAAAAAGCCTATTCTCAATCAAGGCCTTAGTGACAACTCTCATAATGTAAGAAATTGAACTAGTTTCTTAATATTTTTCGTAACAAAATTTTCACTTTTGGAGACAAAAAGAGTTTGGTCTCTAAATGATGGGTAAATTTATTCAACAATTTTTAAAATATCATGTTACATTATTTAAATAGTGCTCTGAACCAATCAAGTGACGGAGATTTTTACATGACATACTGACTCACCTAAAAGATGACTCATTTGCAGTGAGTATCACATTTTTTTTTAATCAGCAAAAAAAAACTCTTTATTGATGATAACATAACAAAAATACATCATGGCATACATCAACAAACAGGGGAGGCAAGAGCAAAAAATGTCATTGCAAACCTTCCTAATCCCAACTAGGTTGGCACTAAGGATAATGCACAATCATTTGCTAGCTCAAGCCAACAGGTTGAAGAGAAACCAACTAAAGAGGGAACAAGCAAAACAAGACAACAAGCCACAACAGATCTTAGCAAAACAGAACAGAACTCCATCTCAGACTCCAATACAGCAGCAGAAAATAGTTCCATCTCAGCAAAAACAGAATATAACTCCATCACAGCACACATCCACTGCTTCACTCACAAAGCAAACTAGTGCAAAAAACAGCTGCAAGTCATTAAGACTCCAATACAGCAGCAGCATGCATTGATCACAGATATACACAACAAATGATCTCAAAAACACAGACAGATACACTCCAGAAGCATCAACCAGAGGACTAAGTATTAAGAAGTGCATCTTTATGCAACCAAAGGATAACCAGCATCTGATCAGCAATAGACCAACAACAAATTTAACATCAGTAGCACCAAGCAACAAAACATCAGCACTAGCAAAATGAACCTCAGCTAAGCAGAACATCAACACCAACAACAGTGGCAGCAGTAAAATAGAACTTATCAGTAGAATAATTAGAACAACAGTAGCATTACCAGCTAAACATCAAATACACAGCCTCATCTGATTCAGATTGGAAACAAAATCATGGATGGAATATGAATTACCATAAGAGTGGTTTTTCAACCAAACTGCGATTCTAACCTTAATAAGCTCAATGATCTCCAAGAAGTTGAGCTGGGCACTGTTGAAAACAGAATCATTCCTGAGCTTTCAAAGTGACCAAACAATAGCAAGTGGGATGACTTTCCATATCTGTAATTCTTTCTTCTTAATTTTTGTGCCAAGCCACCAATCAAACAAATCCACAACAGAGCCAGATTAAACCCAAAAAAGACCCCACCAGTCAATGATAGCAGACCAAATTTTCCAGCTAAAAGGGTAAAGAAGCAAAACATGATTAATGGTCTCCAAATCAGATTTGCAAAAGATACACTGAATGGCATCCTCCCCTCTGAGAACTCCAATATAATGAAGGAACATAGATGTTTTTACTCAATCTTTCCAAACTAGCCAAGAGAAAAATTGGACTTTTGGTGGTGAGATGTTGTTCCAAATGAATCTGGGCATAAACAGATCAGGAACTCTGTTGGACTGCTACCAGCAGAACAAATCCTTTGCTTTGAAGGCACCCTGAGATGAAGCTTTCCATCTCATTTTTTCCTCCATTTCATGCCTTAATGATGGCCCATCTCCCAGTAAAACTTGCATAGTATGAACTGATTCATCTTCCCAGGCTAACAGAGGTCTCTTAAAACTGAGATTCCAGTTAGAAGAGCTAGATTTCCCAACAATGAAGTCTAACAAAGATCCATCCTTATCAAAAGAAAGACTAAAAAGTCTAGGAAATTTAGACTGAAGGCAGTCAGTCCCCACCCAGATATCCTTCCAGAAAGATATGCTGGCCCCATTACCAATAACTAATTTTGAATTAGTTAGAAAGAAATTGAATAAAGCAGAATTTTTTGAAGCAAGGCCTATAATGTCCTCCCAAATCCATGAGCAAATAGTAATAGTGCCTTGAGAATGGAACCAACTACCTGTTCTGGTACTATACTTGTTGCAGATTAATCTTCTCTAGAGCTTGCTTTTCATTACAGAACCTCTACCACCATTTAGTAAGAAGGCAAACATTGACTTGACCCAAACTTCTTACAGCTAAACCTCCTTGCTTCTTTGTTAGTGAAACATCCTTCCAACTAATCAGGTGTACCTTTTTTTTGACATCTGAATCACCCCACAGGAAAGAAGCTTGAATTTTATCCACCTCTTTGATTACACATTTTGGCATTTTAAACAAGGAGAGGTAGAAAATTGGAGGCTAGATAATGTGGATTTGATGAAGGTGAGTCTACCAGCAAATGATAGAAGTCTCTTCTTCTATCCTGAGAGTTTGCTCTTAAATTTATCCAAAACTAGTTTCCAAGTGGCTTTCCATCTGGGATTGGCAGCAAGAGGAAGCCCAAGATACTTTAAAGGTAGCTTCTAATTAAGGCAATTCAATGTGGACGAAAAAATATTGATTAAAGTCTCAGAGACACCAACGCCACAAGCTGTACTCTTGTGGAAATTTATTTTTAGCCTTGACATAAGTTCAAAGCACCGAAGTATTCTCTTTAAGGTTGTGATCTCTAGTAAATCGGCTTCACAAAAGAGAATAGTGTCTTCAACAAATTGGAGGTGAGTAAAGTGCAAGCCAGTGGGGCCAACAATAGTCCCTTTAATTAAGCCCAAGCCTTTAGCTCTGGTTAGAAGCAGATTCAACCCCTTTGTAACAATGTTAAAAAGAAAGGGTAAGAGTGGATCACCCTATCTAAGCCCTCTTTCTGGTCAAAATTCATCTGTGGGCAAGCCATTGACAAGAATGGAAGTGCTAGCAGTTGTTAGATAGGATTTCATCCAGCACAACCATTTTGAACCTAAACCAAGCTTGATAAGCAAATCAAAAAGGAACTCCTGATTTACAGTATCAAAGGCTTTTTCAAAATCAAGCTTTATGATCACCCCTTGGATATTGGATTTTTTTTCCACCAATCTACAATCTCATTAGCAATGAGCACTCTATCCAAAATACTCCTGCCCCCTAAGAAGGCAGAATGTGCTTCACTCACTATACTAGGTAAAACAAGCTTCAATCTGCAAGAGAACCTTGGAAAGAATCTTATTGACAAAGCTAATTAGGCTAATGGGTCTGAAATCAGATAAAGACAAGGGGTTTTCTTTTTTTGGGATGAGACTGATAAAAGAGCAATTGAGGCACCCAGCTAAATTCCATTCTCATGAAATTCCAACATAAACTTCAGAATGTCATGCTTCATAACTTTCCAACACTTTTGGAAACAAAATAAGTTGAAGCAATCAGGGCATGGGGCTTTATTCCCATGACAGTCCTTAATGGCAGCTGAAACTTCATCTTCAGTGAATACACTTTCCAACATGGCAAATTCATTGCTAAGGGTGTTAATAGACTTAAATTGGCCACCCTAGTTTAGGCCTAATTTTCTAACACTTTGCATATAGATTTTTGAAATGGTTCACTACTGCTTTTTTGACTTCTCCAAGTTACACTACTGAAACCCTATTGTAGACATCCCATAGTTGACCGTCCATAAGACTTCGACGCGACTGATGATTTACATGGTGGAGAAAGGTGTGCAGGGCAAATGTTCAATTTCTTCAACAAAGAGAGTCAAATCTCAACTTCATACCCCTGTTCTGGACCAGAACGATCTCAATCAAAAGATTTTAGACTTAAAACCCTCTCTTTCAAAACATTTTTGAAATAAAGTTTCTGCAATGTTCCGAGGCTCGCATTTTGTCAAAAATTGCGCTTTGCGGTAAACCGAGCAAGGACAAAGTGGAAATGATTGAAAGAGAGATGAAATCTTTGAAAAATCTTTCAAAACACCTTACTTAGGGGTTTGAAGTTGAAGAAAAGAAGAGAAGAGGGAAGAAATCCAGCCGGGGGAGAAAATGGGCATGAACTGTTAAGAGAGAGTCGAGCAGTCCTCGCCGAATCGGGCCTATTCATTTGGATACTTGGAATCAAGCTATGAGGCCACCACCGTTGGAAATCTTACTCCCGGGGCTTCATTTTGCACTCAAGAATCTCCTAAATCCAATTCCGGATAGGGGAGATATGTGTTGGGTATACCTCCTTATTGGAGTGTGGGACCCAATTGGTTTTGGAAAAAGAGTTTTAATTTGGCTTGGTTTAGTATAATATATTTTTATTTATTATATTTGTGGAGGCCCAATCCAATTTGGTTACAGTTAGGGTTTTGATAAAACAAACCCTAGAATTAACAATATAGAAATATATTGTTTATGTGAGCCGTTTTTGTCAAGGAGTAGCATATACTTGTCTTTGGTGAGATAGTGCTTCGGGTGGCTTTTGTGAAGCAGCATCAAAATTGATTTGAGTGCATCTTTGTTTGGGTGCTTTGGTGGAGTTGATTTGGTTCGTTATTTTGGGTCTTCTTCAACTCTAATTCTGAAGATTTTGGTTCATCTATTTGGTGAGGTCTTTCCTCTTATTTATTTGTGATTATTTGGAATTCACCTAAGGGTGGTTTTGTGAGACCATTAGTGTCTTGTTTGTAATCGTTTGGAACTTATTTGGTTGATAGTGGAATCGGATTTCGATCCCGTGGACGTACCTCACATTGAGGGAACCACGTAAAAATTTTTGTGTTGCCTTTGATTTAATTTTTCCGCATTAGTTTTTATTCCCATTGATTGATTTACTTGTGGGGATTCATCGATTTTCCCTAACAACTGGTATCAGAGCTTACGGTTTATTGGGGTTTATTTATTTGTGTAAATCAATGGAGGGGAATGTGGGTCGTATGTCTAGCTTCAATGGAAGCAATTGGGTAACTTGGAAAACTAAAATGGAGGACCTATTATTTTGTAAAGACTTGTATGGACCCATTGAGGGTGATAGTAGCAGACCTGCTGATATGAAAGATGATGAGTGGAAGAGGCTTAATCGAAAAGTCGTTGGTGTTATCCGTCAATGGATTGATGACAGTGTGTTTCATCATGTTGCCACTGAGACTTCAGCACATAATTTATGGAAAAAATTAGAGAGTCTTTATGATAGAAAATCAGCCACAAATAAAGCCTTTCTGTTTCGTAAGTTGGCTAATTTAAAATATAAAAAGGGCAGCCCTATTCCGGAACATCTGAATGAAATAAAGAGTATTGTTAACCAACTTGCTTCTATGAAAATTATTTTTGATGATGAGTTGCAGGCTTTGATGCTACTTAGTTCCTTACCCGAAAGTTGGGAGACTTTAGTTGTGACAGTTAGTAATTCAGCACCCGATGGAGTTGTCACAATGGGCCAAGTCACTAGTAGCTTGTTGAATGAAGAAACTAGAAGAAAATCAGCCGGTTCCTCTCATTCGGAAGCATTTGTTGTGAGAGGCCGAAGCAAAACAAGGGGGAGGAGTAAGACTCCTCATGGTCGTGATCAAAGCCGTGACAAGTCAAGAGATGGTTCTTTTTCAAAGAAAGACGTTGAGTGTTATTATTGCCATGAGAAAGGGCACATGAAGCGGGAATGCCGAAAGCTCAAGAACAAGGAGAAAATGTGTGACAAAAGTGTGGATAAGAAGTAAGAAGACACAACGGCAGTTACTACCGATGATCTCATGGTCGTTTGTGAAGATGATTGTATCAATTTTATGGGCCAAGAGAGCAGTTGGGTGATTGATTCTGGTGCTTCTTTTCATGTGACTTCTCGAGTTGATTTCTTCACTACCTACACCGAAGGAGATTATGGTTCTGTTCGAATGGGTAATGAAGGTTTGTCCAAGATTATCGGCATGGGTGATGTTTGCTTGGAAACAAATTTGGGCTGCAAATTGTTGCTTAAAGATGTGAGGCATGTTCCCGACATTCGCCTCAATTTGATCTCTACTGGGAAGCTAGATGATGAAGGCTTCAACAACAAATTTTGTGATGGAATATGGAAGCTCACAAAGGGTTCTTTGGTGGTGGCTAAGTGCAAGAAGACTCATACACTTTATTCGATGCAAGGAAAAATTTGTAAATGTGTTGTCAATGCACTTGAAGATGATACTTCTACCGAATTGTGGCACAAGCGGCTTGGCCACATGAGTGAAAAGGGGCTGCAAGTATTGTTCAAAAAAGAGCTTCTACCCGGTTTGAAAGGTACACATCTTAAAACTTGTGTTCATTGTTTGGCGGGTAAACAACATAGAGTTTCTTTTCATAAAAATGTTGCTTTTAGAAAAGAAAAGGTTTTAGAGTTGATTCATTCGGATGTTTGTGGTCCTTTAAAAGTCAGAACACACAGTGGTGCACTTTATTTTGTTACTTTCATTGATGATTATTCAAGGAAAGTTTGGGCTTATCTACTAAAAACTAAAGATCAAGTTCTAGAAGTATTTAAGCATTTTCAAACCATGGTTGAAAGAAAGCAGGCGAAATTGAAGTGCATCCGATCGGACAATGGTGGTGAATACATTGGGCCATTTGATGAGTATTGTCGCACCAAGGTATTCGCACCAAAAACGATTAAGAAGACTCCTCAACAAAATGGCGTTGCCGAGAGGATGAACCGCACCATTGTGGAAAGAACAAGGTGTTTGCTTTCACAAGCTAAATTGCCAAGATCCTTTTGGGGTGAGGTAATGAGTACAGCGGTTGACCTGATCAATTTGTCTCCTTGCTATCCTTTGAATGGTGATGTTCCTGAAAGAGTTTGGACTGGCAAAGATGTGTCTTATGAGCATTTGAGAGTGTTTGGTTGCCGAGCTTTTGTTCACATTCCAAAGGATGAGAGGTCCAAGCTTGATAGTAAGTCAAGACAATGTATTTTTCTTGGCTATGGGCATAATGAATTTGGGTATAGATTGTGGGATCCGGTCGACAAGAAAGTCATTCGAAGTCGTGATGTTGTGTTTCTTGAAGACCAAACAATTGAAGACTTTGGCAAAGGTGATCAACCGGAGCCAAAAACTAGTGATCTCATTGACATGGATCCATCTCCTTCATCTTCAGTTGATGATAAAAATGGGGGAGATGTACAGCCACATATTGAAGATGTGGAGGATGATGCAAATCCTAATAAAGTTGAGCCAGAAATTGAGGAAGAACATCCAACTCAAGAACCGCCACCACAACTTGAGTTGAGGAAATCTACAAGGGACCGACAACCTTCAATAAAGTATCCTCCCAATGAATTTGTGTTGATTTCTGATCAAGGGGGGCCGGAGAGCTACCAAGAAGCAATTGAGCATGCAAAGAAAGATGATTGGAAAAAGGCCATGGAAGAGGAGATGAATTCCTTACTTGAAAAGCACACTTATGATTTAGTGAAGTTGCCTAAAGGGAGGAAAATTTTTAAAAATAAGTGGGTTTTCAAATTGAAGAATGATAGAAAGAATCTGAGGTACAAAGCGCGTCTTGTTGTGAAAGGCTTTGGGCAAAAGAAAGGCATTGACTTTGACGAGATTTTCTCGCCGGTTGTGAAGATGTCTTCTATTCGGGTTGTACTTGGCATGGCTGCAAGTATGAACCTTGAAGTTGAACAACTTGATGTGAAGACCGCATTTCTTCATGGTGATCTTGAAGAAGAAATTTACATGGAGCAACCGGAAGGTTTTGTAGAGAAAGGGAAAGACAAATTTGTTTGCAAATTGAAGAAAAGTTTGTATGGCCTCAAGCAAGCCCCGCGACAATGGTACAAAAAATTTGACTCTTTCATGATGAATAATGGTTTTTCTAAAACCACTTCGGACCATTGTGTGTTTGTGAAAAATTTTCCAGATGGTAAATTTATTATTCTTTTGCTTTATGTTGATGACATGTTAATTGTGGGTCAAGATTCTACCATGATTAACAAGTTGAAGTTGGAGTTGAGCAAGTCCTTTGCTATGAAAGATTTGGGGCCGGCAAAGCAAATATTTGGTATGAAAATTGTTCGTGATCGCAAAGAGGGACTGATTTGGTTGTCTCAAGAAAGCTACATTGAGAAAGTTCTTGAGAGGTTCAACATGAATAAAGCAAAGCCGGTTGGTTGTCCACTTGCGGGTCACTTCAAACTTAGTTCGAATCAATATCCTACAAGTGAGACAGACAAAGAAGAGATGTTGAAAGTCCCTTATGCTTCAGCAGTTGGTTCTTTGATGTACGCCATGGTTTGTACAAGGCCGGATATTACTCACGCTGTTGGTGTGGTGAGTCGGTTTCTCTCTAATCCGGGTAAAGAACATTGGGCAGCAGTAAAATGGATTTTCAGGTATCTTCGAGGGACTTCGAAGGTGTGTTTGTGTTTTGGAGATGGTAAGCCGATGCTTGATGGGTTCACGGATTCTGACATGGCCGGTGATGTTGATTCTAGGAAATCTACTTCGGGGTATTTGATGACTTTTGCAGGGGGAGCTGTGGCATGGCAATCTAAATTACAAAAATGTGTTGCTCTCTCAACTACCGAAGCTGAATTTATTGTTATTACAGAAGCTTGCAAAGAAGAGTTATGGTTGAAGAAATTTTTGTAAGAGTTGGGTTTGAAGCAAGAAAAGTATGTGCTTTATTGTGATAGTCAAAGTGCTATTCACTTGAGTAAAAATTCTACCTTTCATTCGAGATCGAAACACATTGATGTGAGATACCATTGGATTCGTCATGTGTTAGATTCGAAATTGTTGCAACTCGAAAAGGTTCACACAGATGATAATATTTCAAATATGTTGACAAAGACTTTGTCGATGGACAAACATTTAAAGTGTCGAACTTTGGCGGGTGTGGTTGATGTCTCCACCTAAGTCGGTAGAGAGAGAATTGTTGGGTATACCTCCTTATTGGAGTGTGGGACCCAATTGATTTTGGAAAAAGAGTTTTAATTTGGCTTGGTTTAGTATAATATATTTTTATATATTATATTTGTGGAGGCCCAATCCAATTTGGTTACAGTTAGGGTTTTGATAAAACAAACCCTAGAATTAACAATATAGAAATATATTGTTTATGTGAGCCGTTTTTGTCAAGGAGTAGCATATACTTGTCTTTGGTGAGATAGTGCTTCGGGTGGCTTTTGTGAAGTAGCATCAAAATTGATTTGAGTGCATCTTTGTTTGGGTGCTTTGGTGGAGTTGATTTGGTTCGTTATTTTGGGTCTTCTTCAACTCTGATTCTAAAGATTTTGGTTCATCTATTTGGTGAGGTCTTTCCTCTTATTTATTTGTGATTATTTGGAATTCACCTACGGGTGGTTTTGTGAGACCATTAGTGTCTTGTTTGTAATCATTTGGAACTTATTTGGTTGATAGTGGAATCGGATTTCGATCCCGTGGACGTACCTCACATTGAGGGAACCACGTAAAAATTCTTGTGTTGCCTTTGATTTAATTTTTTCGCATTAGTTTTTATTCCCATTGATTGATTTACTTGTGGGGATTCATCGATTTCCCCTAACAACATGGTTGATTGAAGTAGGGTATCATTCCGGTTGGGACCGAATCTGCGCGGCTTCACAGAAACTAGCATAACTTTTTTTACAGGAGGAATTTTGATGCAAGGTTTGCGCCATAGGAAAGCTAACTTCCGGGGCTTCAATTTGGACACTTGAACGGCCACATTTGGACTTCTCAATCACCCACCGGCCACTTTTCTTTCCGGCAGCCCATGTTTTTTGTCCTGAAAGTAGCTGGCCGGCCAGAAAAGCTAGAAAAAGTAGCCGGCCGGCTACCTAAGCCCAAGAAAGCTGGCTGGCCGTGTTCCTCACACCTGGTTCCTTCCAAAAATGCCCTCCTTTCCCCCCCCAGATTGTGTATCCGGGGAGGCCAACTTTTGAGGGGAAACTTGATGCATTTTCCCTTCCTTTTTTCCCCCTCTTTCTCCCTCTTATTTGTCTATATAACCAGCTGCCCAACCCTGGTTTTAGGGTTACAAAAAAATCCCTAAGATCTTTGCATACACATCTCCCTCTTCCTCTCTTCCAAACCCTCAAAATCTTCCAAGTTCTACACCCTTTCTTCATCACCACCTAGCACCACCACCACTACTCCATTTCCAGCAGCTTGGGGAGTTTTTCAGAGGCTAGGAGGCATCATTTCTCAAGCCAAAAGGGAGCCAAGGATTGGTCTACAATAGTAAGTTCATCTCTCCCTCTTTTGAGCTCATTTTTGCCCCATTTCTTAGCCCTCTTTGCTTGCTGTTTTGAGCTCCGACCAAAACTGAAAAGGTTATTTTTTTGATCTCATTTTCTTGTTTCATTAAGGGCTCAACACTGTTTGGGACCCCCATGTTGCACTTGCTTCAATATCCCTTTGAATGCCATTATTTTGCATAGTATTTTTGGCTTATGTGTGATCTGTTTTGGAGCCTTATGTGAACTGTAAATAGGCCTATTTTGAGACCCTCTTCAACATTGAAGAAGGGCTCAACACTTTTGGGGACCTCCATGTATCACTTGTCATTGTACCCCTCTTTGGTCCCCATTTTTGCATGATTTATTAGCTTATTAAAATTTTGTTTTTGGACCTTGATCAGAACTTAAAATAGCCCTATTTTGACCTCCTCTACATTTTTCATCAAGGGTCCATGGCTATTTGAGACATCCTTTTTGTACTTCATGTTATAGCTCTCTTATGGCCTTAATCTTGCATTGCATTTTGAGCATGTTTTCATACTGATTTGGGCTTGATCATCTACTGTAAAATGCCATATTTTGGGACTCTCTTCAACATTGTTGAAGGTCCCTCACTTGTTTGAGACCCCCATATATCAGTTACTTCTTTGCCCCTTTGTTGGCCCATTTCTTGCATGAATTGTTTTCCATACTTGTATCTGTTTTTGGGGCTTGTCATCGACTGAAAAGCATCATATTTTTGGCCCCTCTTCAATGTTGTAGAAGGCCCCTTTCCTATTTGGGGCCAACAGCTGTGAGTTGCTTCATCACCCTTCTTGCGGGCCCATTTTTGCATGCTAATTTAGTCCCATGTGTACTCACTGTCTTGCCATGCTTTGTACTGTAAAAATGCTTTTCTCAGGGCTTCCTAGCTTCTTCTTTTACACTTCATATCCTAATTATGCATGCTTTGTATAGCTGTAAGCCATTTCATGTACCTAGTTTTGCATTTCGAGAGTGATTCCATGCATCGGGTGTCATTTCGCCTTGTTTCGGGGCTGTTTTGCCCTCATTTTGCTATTGTTTTTTGCATGTTTGCATACCATATTCCATGTCTTTTCCATGTCTCATTAGAGTGGCATTTCGGTGCTTGAGGGTCGGTCTTCGGTTTGCGAGCACGCGTGCACGCATTTCGAGTTGTCTTGTTTTCATCTGATGGCCTCCTATGTGAGTGTGTCTGAGGCTCTCTCATGTTGGTGTAAGCCCATTATTGCATTGCATATGCCATTTCATCCATAGCATTGTGTATGCTCGGTTGTGTATCACCTCGTGTAGCGTGTATGCCATTCCATAACATTGTGTATGTTAGGATTGTATCTTAGTTGCATTTCATGCATATCATGCATATTGCATCGTGTTCGGGATAGGAGTTAGCCCGGGCACAGGAAACGAGGTACGTTCCGTACTCCGAGTGACGGAACGTGTCTCAATTCCCAAGTCACCGACACTCCGGATTATCCATGATGGAGTTAGGTTTTGTTGTAGTGTTCATATGCATTCATTCTATATTGAGTTGTGCAATTTGGCTCCTCGGCCATCATGCATCGAGATGCGTGATTGGTGGCACGAGGATCGAGGCATGCATATATTTGTGAAAATACACTGCTATGCCCCTCTCCTACTCTCTGTTGCAGCATATCAAGAATTAGAGGTCTTCCAAGGCTTGGCGCGCTTTTCAAGAATCATTGCAAAACAGAGGCTAATTGGGGCATTCCAGTGGATTTCCGTGCAAAGCAGCCCAAACATGCATCATTCATCACCCGGAACGGAATCAAGGCAGTCCCTGGCTTGCATGCCAGTTTTATTATTTTCTTAGTTAATTTGTAAATTAATTAGGAATTTGTACATTATTTGGACTGTACTATTCTTTCATTCGGGACTGTATATTTATTTGGACCCTCTACGCGAGGGCATAATTGTAATAAGTGTGGGTAAGTGTGATGTATGTCTTCCAACCCCACATCTTTTTTCCCTTTTATTTACCTGCTTATGATGGTTAGATTAGGGCATATTTCAATTAGCATACAGTATGACAGCATGTTTGCATCATTCATCTGTCTTGCATGCACCGGGCTCGGCGCATCATACTAACTACATTTGTATTTCAATTCCAAATTGAATACGTGTCAGTTGTAGCATTCCATATGCCATGTTTAGAATAGCCGAGCCTGCTATAGTTTGCATTTTTGCATGTGTTGCATTAGGCATTTCTGTATACTTAGGATTCATGCATGGATTTCTAATGAGTTTCTGTTTTGGCTTGGAGTACTCAGTGAGTTTTATGCTTTAGCATCCTTGCATGCGTGTGAGTGACTGCCATGAATAGCATGCTTACCATGAGGTATGTGCTTATGTGATATAACTGCCTTGAATGCCTGTGGGTGGAGGTTGGGTTACTTGGAGTGGGACAATTCATCAAATGTTTGTTTTAAGCCCACTAGATAGTGGCAAAACCATTGTTTTCTAAGCCCACCCGAGGGTGGCAAATCCACGTCTTAGCCTACCTGCGGGTAGCACCAGCAAACCATTTTCGAAAACAAACATGAAATGTTTTGTTCCAATTCAGGCGACTCAGTCTATACTTGTATGCTGTGCGCATCACATAGTAACCTAGGCTAATAACCGGAATAAGAACGCACAATGTTTTCAAAATCAGATATCATGGTTAGTAGAGGTCGGTCTTTGACCAGGCGAGCGGGGGTGCTCACGAAGTGACCTTCCCCAATCGTACCCAAGTTCCCGAGCCGAGGCAACTTTGGTGATGACGGACACGTGACCTTCGGCACCGAGTCAGGGTTTCCTAAATTTCCCATTAAAAAAACATTTAGGTGGCGACTCTGTATCTGGCAAAGCAGTCCATGTTTGGCACTTCTTTCAAAATTCAGTTTTCTCAAAACGATTTGCCGGATTTGGACTCTTTGGTTCAAGATTAAGAACCGTGACATTTGAGCTCTTAAACTGCAGTGACCCCAATATGAACGGAACGGGACTTAACCCTCCCGGGGTGTTCGGGGACGTCTACACCTATTAACCTCGATTGAGTTAAGTGAGTTCTTATTTTGTCTACTTGTGGCAGTAATATAGAAGAACCTGGTGTTCTTGTCACCCTTCACTGCCCAACTGAGCCTAGATTTCTAGAGCCAGAGCCTTTCCTTCAATATTCTCAATTTCCATACTTCTCCCAATAACTCATTTCTTTGATCAGATTCATCAACATGGAGTGGTCTTTCCTTAGCTATCAAATACCATGAGTGAAGTTTAGCTTCCTTTTTTTTTAAGTTTTTCATTGATGTTACCAAATACTTTCTTGTTCTAAACTTTCAGGCAATGTTTTAAGGATTGTAATTTGTTTTTTAAAATAAATCCTGCCCAGTTCTCCGAACTAGGATTTTCCCAATTTTGCTTGATTGTCTGCAAGAAACTAGGATGCTTGATCCAAGCATTGATGAACCTACAGGGTCTAGATCCTCAATCTTTGTCATCTTCCATTAGTATAATAGAACAGTGATCAGACAAGGTTCTGGATAAGCCCCAAAGTTTGAATTTAAATAATTCAAGCCATTCAGGGTTAAGAATAATTCTATTAATTCTGCTCCACCTAAATCCGTCCTGAGAACTGCCCCAAGTGTATTTTCTACCCAGCATTGGTAAATCCACCCCTTGACTCTTTTCAATAAAATCTCCAAAATTCTTCATCACAACATCCCTCCTAACACAACCCTTCATTTCCCTAATAAGTCTTACTTTATTGAAGTCTCCTCCAATGCACCATGGATGGATAAAAGAGCTTTTAATATTAATTAAGGTTTCCCATAGCTGCCTCCTTTTTAGCATATCATTGGGAGCATAGACATTAACAATATTACAAATGAAGTTTGAAAAAGTGGTACCTGAAAGTAAGATGAAATTCTTACTATAGCAACACGCAAACAGAGTGAAAGCCTCTGGTTTCTAAATACAAAGCAAGCCTCTTGCATTCCCTGTTGCGTCCATAACCATAAACTCCATCTGATTCCCAAGCCATAGTGATTTGACAAATGATTCTGACATTTCTGCTCTCTTTGTTTCTTGAATTAGCATGAAGTCCACTTTTCTGAGATTAATTAGCTCCTTTAATTTCCTTTTTTTTTTGGTTTCCTCATTCCTGTGACATTCCATGGCATTAACTTCATCAGAACACAAGATAAGACTCCCAAGCCACCATATCCTACAAATTAGGGCTGCTTAGTAGTATCCAACTGCTCTCTTTTCACCAAGTCTTGTTTTTCAAGCTCCATAATCTTCTCTACTACGTCTTTTTCATTTCCTTCACAATTTAATCCAAGAAGCTTCCCAATTTGTAGAGTTGCTTGAGCTTCATTTAGAAGATGCCTTCCTTTGCTCGATCGGCTAGTTAAAGAGATTGAATCAAATAATGCCTAGGACGCAACTCAGAAGAGGATACCTTTTTTTATTCAGTTACCTCTAATTGCCATGGCTTAGACTCTCTTTGAAGCTTTTCTAGGGTGTAGGGATGGCAATTTAAACCCGACCCGATGGGGACCCGATTCCCGGACCCCGATTAGAACAAGTTTTCCCCGAAAATTACCCCCATAGGGCCGAGGATGGTATTGAAAATTAAATCCTTGACGGGTTTCGAGGCGGGGACGGGGATAGGTTTCCCTCGGCCCAGATAATCCTCGAATAATTCCCCTAAGATTCCTTGAATATTCCATATATAAATATATATGTTTAGGGTTGAGTTGAGCTGCCTCTCTGTTTCCCACTCACTCACACTCACCTCTTAGCCTATCTCCTCTCAGCCTCTCCCTCCCTCTCTATCTTTCTCTCTGTTGCAGGTGTTCCTTACGGTGTCGGCGTCGGCAGCTCCGGCTCCTCCACTGTCCTCTTCCTCCTCTCATCTTGCATATCTTCAATCTCCCCGAACTCGTTCATCGCGCCGAACTTGCCAATCTCCCTCCTCAAGAACATTACGGCAACGCCTTTCCTTTCCCTGCTGTCAACGTAGCTACCTCGCCATCAACACCATCTCTTTGATATATATTTTTTTTTGATCTATTGTGTATGATGATGTTGATGATTTTGTTGATCTGTTATGTAAGTATAGATGATCTGTTGTTGATGTAAGATGTTGTTGATCTATTGTTGAGTTGATCTGTTGATGATTTTGTGATCTGCTATTTTTATTTTATTTTTTTATTTTTTTATTTTTTTTTTTGGGATTGGGGAGTTTTCGGGGTCTGGGAAACCCAATCCCCGTTGGGGGCGGGGATGGGGATGGTGATAGGTTTCCCGTCGAGGATCGGGACCGGAGACGGGGAAATTATCACCATTGGGGATCGGGGACAGGGAGTGTGATCCCCGGCCCCACCCCCCCTCCACCCCGTTTCCATTCCTACTAGGGTGTTTCTTCACTGAATGATGATTGCCCTTGATCTCCTTTGTTTTACTGACTTCAACCTCCAGCTTTGAGTGTCTACATTAACCTCCACTAACTGTAATAAAGGAGTATGGACATATGAACTTTGCAACCCAGAGTTGATGGCTTCAATTGATCTTACTAGGCTCACTTTGTTATAGACATGTGAACTTTGTAACCCAGAGTTGATGGGTTCAATTGATCTTACTAGGCCCACTTCAAGACCATAAATGGGTTGAGTTCTGGAGTGATTTAAATTATCCAGCTGCACTAGGCCTAAAAACACTTATAAGTTTACATTGGGTTGAGAGGAAGGTGGCCCACTCAAGCTTTTCAAAAAACCTGAAGTAGCCACATGCCCATCAACTCTTTGACTTCTGCCATTATCATTGAGACCATTGCAATATGAAAATAGTGCTTCCTTCCTCATACATGCGCCTCCATTAGTGATCATTGCCAAGTCACTAGTCGTCTCATGTATTACAAAGATAGCCTGAAGGCTATCCTTATCTGCCATATCAGCTTTCTTCTTCTGAGAAGATGTACACCTGTCAACTCCCAGACTCTTCACCCTTTCCAAGTCATCACCAATTGCCACATCATCATCATCTTCTCTAAGGGGCACTCCATTATCAACACAATGTTTAGTGCCTCCGTTTATACTAATAAAACTATCGTTCCTCAAAGGACTAGTAAAGTTGCTTGGATTTTGCATGACAACTGTTTGTTCTTCACAAACTTTGATCTTGTAAAATTTGCCTTTGCAGTCCAAGGTTATCACCTGATTAATGCAATCTAAAACTTTGGTTGCTATTCGAATTTTTCCACAACAAATAGATGACATGTCAAGAGTAGCTCTATCAATCTCAATAACATCACCCCATAACATGCCTATATTTTTAAAGTTGGCAGAGTTCCAAAGATGAAATGGTACTCCATAACAGCTAAGCTATACCTTCCTTTCATGCTCAGTGATTATGTCTTTGGTCCATTGTATGATGGACTCACACCAATCATGAACCCAGTGCTCCAAATCCTTACTTTTACTTCTCATTTCTTCTTCTAAACCTCGAGTCCATACTTGTTAAACATTTCTTGTTTGAAATCAGAGGCAAGACAACAGGGCTTAAGTTTGACGACTAGACTCCCATATAGCCAGTTGTTTCCATACTCTTGGACTTTAACTATCAGCCCTTTACCCTTCACCCTTCACATTACTAACCCTATATGCCACCACATCAGCATAGCTTGGACCATTAATATTAATACGCAAGCTCTTTGTGTTAACTCGATTTCTTTGGACAACAGTACCTACACCTCTCTGTAATACCTGCTGGTTTCCATTTTTGTTTTGGTCCTTATTGAACTCTGCCATTTTTACCTTTATCTTACGGTTGTCACACCAAGTGCCATTAACCTTTTGAACAGCCACTCTCGTTGCCACTGAACAGTTGTATCTCACAAATCCGAATTTAGAACTTGTTAGCTTCCTCCTCTTGTTGGGAATGTAGACATCCATAACTACATCGAACTTGGAAAGCAATTTAAACAGACCCTTGGGAGACAATGATTCAGGTAGGTTGTCTACAAAAATGGTGTAAATACCCTGGGATGTGATCTTTCTTCTTCCTTTTACAAAAAATCAAAATCAAGTTTATTTCGTGGTATGATGTCAGTACCTTCCATGAAGACTTCAATTAGTAATTTTTTAGAACATAAATTACAATTAGCACCAGCTGTATTTGCATTGGCAATGTAACCAAACAAACATAATAATGTTATAAGTTTTTGAACAAGTAATTTAATTCCTATAGTTTACTGAAAATCACTATTTGCATGATTGTATGACACAATTTATTTGAGTTATTTATATCTTATTGTATTCTAAAAGTATCTGTCAAACTGTTTGGCATAGCTTCTTATAATTTATTAGGTTAAAATAACTTAAGTAAGTTGAAAAAATTTGATTATCCTAAAATTAAGAAACGGATGCTTTTGATTTTGATTTTTTAATTTTAAATAAGCAGCCAGTGCTCTTTGAAATCTTTTTTTCTTTGATTGGCAAAATAAATCTTTATTGATGGAAACATACAAAATATGATAGAGTACATCAATAAAGAGGAGCTCGGAGCTAGCTCAAGCTCGAAGCTCCAGTTGGTGAGAAATCAGCAAAAAGAGAAAAATAAAAAACCAGAAGCATTAACAACCAAATTACAACCACAACAGAGCAAACTAGTAGCATAGTATTCACCAAGACTAACATCAAAACAGATCAATTCAACCAAGATTAGCAAATAACAGATCACCAAGACTAACATATCAGCAGGCTTAACAGCTAATTCCCAACCCTTGGTGCTTCCTTTCCCAACCCTTGGTGCTTGGAAGGTGATCTCAATGAAATAAGGAATATGAGAGAGAGAATTGGTTGCTCCAGAAGAGACAGGAGAATTAAACAACTCAATGAGTTTATAAATAAATGTGAGCTGAATGACTTACCTCTTTTGGGAAGAAAATATACTTGGTGTAATGCTCAGGAGGCATAGAAATTGAGCAGAATTGATAGAGTTTTGCTAAGCCCAGAGTGGTTGATTCACTTCAAAATGAAGCTTTGAGGATTGCCTGGACTAATATCAGATCATTGCCCTCTATTAATGATGGAAAATGAAAGAGATTGGGGCCCTAAACCCTTCAGATTTATCAATGCTTGGACTTTGCATCCCAGTTTTCTTATCTCTTTAATACTTGCTGGGAAAACACTAATTTGGTGGGCTGGGCTGGGTTTATTCTCCAACAAAAACTGAAGCACCTTAAGGTGGAATTAAAGAAATGGAATTCTGAAGTGTTTGGCAATGTCTCGTCTAAACTTAAGGCTTCAGAGGATGAATTGCATGCATTAGACATCACTGCTGAGGGTAGAGATCTGCTTGATTCAGAAAAGGTTAGAAGAAGGGTGGTTAGAGGTGAAGTATGGCAGCTTTATAGAAGGGTGGAGTGGTTATGGCATCAAAAATCCAAAGTAAATTGGTCCCTGCAAGGGGACAAAAATACTAAGTTTTTCATGATATAGCAATTGGCTTCCCCTTACAAATCCTAGCTGGGTTATGTCACATTTTGGTTCTTACATATGTTCCTTTGTTGTTTTTATGACAAGTTCCATCATTTAATATATATGGTCACAATTATTTCAAAATTTTGCTAATAAATACTCTTAAAATACAAGAAATATATAAAAATAAATAGACCTTGAGAGATTTTTCACTAAATATAAAATATTTTTTGACAATAAAATATTGGTCTATTGTTCTATCTGATTTCCAAGGACCAATCTTTTTTACAGATTTTGAACATGATTAATCGGCAAGAACTGATTGGTTGATTGAGAACAAGATAGATGATAATGAAAGATATATATGACTTCGACAAAGTCCAAGGAAAGATTGGAAGAACTGAGGCTGTTCCGTTCATGTTCATTCATTAATCACTTGACCAGCTATGTTAGTGGATATTAAATTTCCAAAATGTTTTGACCAACAAGAGAGAACAAATTGGAAATTTCTCAACAGTGGAATCTGATCTCTGGCCTACATTCCCAAAGTTTGGCAACATTCATAGGCTAAATATTTAGAGATTCTTAATATTATTTTTGAATTTATTACATTAGCATGATAGAGAGTTGAGTTTTAATTTATTGATTTTTAAACAAATTAATAATTAATATATAATAATCCACATCATTCATGTAAATCCTAATTACTTTTATTTTTCTCGCAAATACTGAATAAAAATAGGGATATGTACCAATAAATATCATCTCATAAACAAATTCTCCAATTAGTCATAAATTTTTTCTATTGATTTATTAAGTCCTATTAGTACAGTGTTTCTTTTTGTGTGATCCTATTTTTTATTTTTTAGTAGTGTTTTGGTAGACAACTATACCCTTTTATTAATATAACATGTATGATGTGATACTTCAATGTGACAGATATTACGTCACACTCCAAAAAAAATTTAAAACTCCTTAGTGTACTTTTCCTAAATGTGACAACATGACGAGTATGATGTGACACTCCAAAACTTTTATTTGAAAAAAAATTTAAAACTCCTTAACGTGTTTTTCCTAAATGTAACAACGTAACGAGTATGATGTGACACTCCAAAATTTTTACTCCAAAAAAAATAAAAACTCCTTAGTATACTTTTCTCAAACGTGGCAGATATGATGTGACACTCTAAAAAAAATTAAAAACTCCATAGTGTACTTTTCCAAAACGTGACATATGGCACTCGAACATAAAAAAAAGTTAAAAACTCTTTTGTGTACTTTTATCAAATGTGACACTGTAATGTGGTGGGCATGATGTGACACTAAAAAATTGTGTAATATATTTTTTTCAAATGTGACACTCTAATATGGCGGGCAAATAAGTCATTACACATCCAAAAGACTAAATGGATCACAAGAAAAAATATGAGACTATAAATTACAAATCCAAAATATGAGACTTATTACTCAATCTCCCATAAAAACACTATTTGAAAATTCTATCATAAGACAGATCAAGTGTACTTTTGCCGAATTTTTACAAAATTGTCAATTTAAATTTTTTTATTAATAAAAAATAGCACTTATTATTGATAATAAAACATTATAAAGAGAAAGAGTGAGCCAAAAAAAAAAAAAAAAACCCCAATTAGCAACCAACCCCACAAGAGAAAAAGTAGTTGGCGATGCTATAATTTGGAAATAAATTTTTGGCAAATCATTTAAAATAAATTTTAAAGTGGTCTGGTAAACTTTTAATTTCACCAAAATTTATAAAAATCAAAAGTCGAAAGCCTTTTAAATTGCCACTATTGGGTGTTAATGTGTCATGTTAATCTCCCAACTAATCAACTAGGCCTAATTTAGTTCGCCATCATGCCTTCCTTAAGGCTTAGTTCCAAGAAGGTCATAAGTTCAATTCCTCTTAGAAGGGTTGAATTAAAGATATGCAAGTACTTAGGTGCTTTGCCAAGGGTAGGGAAATTTTCTCCCATAGGTATTAATCTAATAACTAACAATTAATATTTACCGATAAAAAAAAATAAAATAAAATGTTAATCTCCCAACTAACAAAACATGGAAATATGTGGTGTCACTTATATTCCAAATTTGACTAATCTAACCTAATTAAATCAAATCAAAATATCTTAGTCTCGGTTATATAAGCGAAATTTGACTACGCACATAATTCTATTCTCCAATACTATTCTGAAAACGATCCAATTTAAGATTTGTACAACCCCTTTTAACATTGAAACCTTTCTGGTCCATTAATATGTTGTGGTTAGTATCTCTGAGTTTTTTAAACCAATAAAAGGTTCTGATAAAAAAATAAATAACTAAACATTATATATACAATTTTAGAAATTAGATTTTATCTCTTAACATTTTAGAAATTATATTTTTATTTCTATAGTTAATAGTCTCATTTCACAATTTTCTTACTTATATAAAAAGTAACAACTCCTAATAGAAAAATAGATGAAATTATATTACAAAACAAAGTAGTAAAGGAAAGGGGGAAAAAAATAGAGGAAATAAAAAAAAAAAAAAAAGCAAGAAAAGATAGAATGTATAAGTTTAATGTCTTCATTCCGTCTAAATAATTACAATGACAGAAGAGTTAGTGTAATTTCTCAAACGTCAAGGGGTTGTGTGTATTAAAGATAAATTTTAGAGGTGTAAGTGTAATTGATCCAAAAGTGAATAAATACTAACTGTGAGTTCGTCTTTTGGACTACTAGCAAAGTGGATGTGTGAAAGCATAAATATCTCCTCTCTCTCTCTCTCTCTCTATTTTTTTTTTTTTTTTTTGATCGGCAAAAAAGGACTTTATTAATGAAACACATACAAAGTATGAAAAATTACATCAATAAAGAAGAGTTTGGAGCTAGTTCAAGCTCCAACCTTTTAGCTGGTGAGAGACCAACAAAGCTAACAAAAGAAAGAAAACCAACAAGCAGCCCAACAAAGCTACATAGCAGCAGACCACCAAAAATATCAGTTGCAATCCTCAACATCAGTTGCAATCCACCAAAAAAAACACCCGTCAGTTGCGGTCCACCAAAAACACCTAACAGAAAACCATTGCAAATGCTGCCATGATCTCCATTCAAATAAACCAAACATTCAAAACAACAATCAATGGCTGCAATTGTATATCAGTATATCAGCTTCTTAGTCACCAATGATTGCAATTTCTTATCAGTGTATCAACTGATCTCTATTCAAATCCTAGCTTCATAGCCACCAGTATATCAGCAGAATAGCACCAAGTCTAACAGCAAACTAACAACAAATTAGATCAGCCAACAAATTAGTCACCATAATCACTAAGATAATACTGATCAAACCACAAATTAGTCATCAAGACTAAGCAGCCACAAAAATTCACAGCAAAAAACCAGAATCTGATGTGCTGATGTGTTTATAATCACTAAACAGTTAATCAATGACATCTCCTCAGCTTTATACACCAGAACCTGATGTGCTGATAACCTGTTGTGCTGCATAAAGCCACCAAAATTCCATTTCTATATTGCCTTTCATTTCTATAAGCCACCAGTGAAAGCTACTACTGAAACTCCTAAGTCAAGCACCTTCTAACCTGGTACAGATTATGCACCAGATCATGGACAGAGTAATTCAAAGCTGGAACATGGGACCTAACCCACTAGGCAATTCGTACCTTAATGGTTTCACACATAACTACAAAATTAGGCTCCACCCCATTAAACACACAGTCATTCCTCTATTTCTATATGGACCAGAAAATAGCAAATGGGATTACTCTCTCTCTCTCTCTCTTTATGTTTGTGTGTGAACAGGGAACTAGTTGCGACTTGTAAGGTGGGACAAACAAAGGAGGTTGTTTTGTAAATTTCTATGCTCATTATTCTATTTAAAACAACCTTAATATTGCATTTTCTTTGACTTGTTTTGGGTTTTTCTTTTATTATTTTGTTACCTCTTTCTTTTTTTCTTTTTTTTTTTATCGATCGGCAAAAAAGAGACCTTATTGATGGAATAAACTAGTACAAAATACAAAGCAAATTACATTTTGTTACCTCTTTCTAATCCTTAAAGTTTCTCACGGGTCTTTAGTATGCATCTTGTTTAATGCATTGATCAATTCACATTGGAGAGAGAGAGAGAGAGAGAGAGAGAGAGAGATTATTGATAAGACTACCTCAACATCAGCAGCTAACTCAGTCTCAAGTTCTACACCAGCTCACTCTGCTTCAGCTCAAGATAGTTAGTTAGTAGTTAGAGTTTGTTAACTCAAGATTAGTTAGTAGTTAGAGTTTGTAATAGTTTGTTAGGAGGTTGTTACATCATTTGTATAAATATATATTGTATATGATCATAAAGAAATAACAATAAAAAAGATTCAATTGTTCATCATGGTGTCAGAGCTACAATAAAGCTCCTACAAGCATAGTTCCGATCCACATATGGCTGCTCCATCATCTTCTTCTTCTTTACCTAAAAATCTTAATCTCTTGATTTCCAGTCGGAATTCTTTCATCACAGTTAAACTCGAATCCACCAATTTCCTTATATGGCGAAGTCAATTTCAGAATATTTTACGAGCTACTGATCTATTAGAGTTTGCAATTGGATCAGTTCCGTGTCCTCCATTGATGATCACTGACTCTAATGGCCTTGAAGTTTTGAATCTAGATCGAGCAACTTGGAACAAGACTGATGCTCATTTGCTCAGTTGTATAACTGCTACTCTTACAACTACAATTTTTTCTTCTGTTCTTCATCTGCAACATAGATTCGAGGTATGGATTGCTCTTTGCAAACGTTTCACCATGGTGTCTCGTTCTCACATCCATCAAATCAAGAATCGATTGACTCATTTAACCAAAGGCTCCAAATCAATTGAAGAATATTTGACTCAAATCAAAGAGCTTGCTGATAAATTAGCTTTTGCTTCATCACTTATGGATGATGAAGATTTGGTACTGCTTACTCTGAATGGCTTGCCAGATGAGTTTGATGCTCTTAAAACTACTGTTCGTGCTCGGATTGAACCTATTTCCATGGCAGACTTAACTTCTCTTTTATGTTCTGACTCTCTCCATATAGACTCCAAACAAAGGAAAATGCAATCACATGAAAACACAGTTGCTTATGTGTCACTAAGAGATTCCACCAGTAGATCTTCTTCTTCAAGAGGAGGACGATCCTCTTTTTGAAACCAAAGAGGAGGATTTCGAGGCTCTTTTCGTGGTAATTGTAACAACCCTCGTACCGATTACCGAACGACCTACTAAATTACGTACTGATTACTGCTAAACTGAACTGATAATGACTGATAATTGGATTAATCGAAGTACTGAATGGACTGATTGAAATCGAAACTGAAATTGAATAAGTTTACTTATTGTATTGCACATTGCATCTGTTTGATTGAATGACTATCTGTTTGAATTCGTATGTTTAAACTGCTAATTGGAGGCCTTATCGGCGGCCGAATTAGGAACCGTTTAGAGTTTTGGAATCAGTAGAATATTTGTGATTTAATGGTATATTTATCTGAAAATTGGTCAGGAATGATTAAATTAGATTTAAACAATTAATTGTCAAGTTCGATTTAATTACCAAATTGCCATGTGAGTGGTCCACTTGTTTATTGATTTCCAAGAGCCTTATTACACTTAACAAAGCTTTCATCAGCCCATTTTGTTGCCTCACCACCGACCATAGAGAGAGGGGAATAGAGAGAGTTGATTTCATCTTGTATGTTGGCTTGGAACCTAGAAGAATTGCTTGAGGATTGAAGTGTGTTTGCATAATTGAGCTTGCTAGACTTGTAATTGACACTTAGGTAAGTGACTTCATCTCCATCTTGTTGTCTTTGAGCCCCATTTTGCATGGTTCATGCCCAATTAGAGAGTTAGACCATGATCTAGTGCAAATATGTTGAATTGGAACTCCATTGTTGCATGCATGCTTGAAGTGGTGCACTTTGAAGTTGAATTCTTGGAGAATTATACATGCATGTCCATGTTTTTATCATAGTCCATGTTTCCCCATTGTTTTCAAAGATTGGAGCTCAATAGAGCAAGATTTGAACCTTGAATTTGGTTTAAAGTTCATGCATTGCATGTTTGATGTTGTCTTGAAATTGGGTTTGAAAAATGGTTTTAATTGACTCACCTTTGGGGCTTGAATTCATGAATTGACTTTTGAAACTTGTTATACATTGTTTTGGGATGTGTTTTCCAGAATTTGGGCCCAAGAGGTCAAGTTTTGAGTGAGTGAATGCTTGGTTTGAGCTTGGAAGGCAAATCTGGAAATTCCAGATTTGGCTTCTTCGCTCGAGCGAAGGATTCCTCGCTCGAGCGACCAACGTTTCCTCTGAGCCACGCTTGAGCGAAGGATTGGTGGCTCGAGCGTAAAAATCGAGCATCCAGTACTTTTACTGTTTCATCAGACCGCTCGAGCGAAGGATTGTTCGCTCGAGCGAAGCCTTTGATTTTGCAACCTCGCTCGAGCGAAGGAAGGCTCGCTCGAGCGAGACCCCTGTTTTCAGCAACTTTTGAAAAATGCCTTCCAACTGTATTTTTTGCATCCTCATCCCATCCTAGGCATTCTTAGGCCTAGTTTAAGACATCTTAATGAGGATTTAGACATAGAACCACACCGAGAAAATTTAGAGATTTAATTATCATCTTTTCCGACTATGAAACTTAGTGTGTGTTCTATTTGTTAATTGTTTAGGGTTGGCTCGGGGACGCGCTCTAGCTGCTATTAGCCCAATCTCTGTGAGTAACAATGGTGTAAAGATAAGTTCAAAATGGCTATCTTTTGAATACTGAACTGAACTGTTTATTGAACTGCTATTGTTTACTGAATGAATGTATGTCCTGTATTCTGAACTGTATTGTGGCATCCTTAGCAATTATTCTATCATTCTGAGCTCTATCGGTTTCCTTGTGGAACCATCTTGCATCGATCGATGGCCATCATTCTTGTTGGTGCATTAGGACCCGGTCCGCTTGGACCCTCTTGTTATAGGCTAATGGGTGTACCACATATGGTGAAAAGATGAAATCTTTGTTTAATGAACTGATTTCATTACTGTAAAGACATTCATTCATAACCTCTTTACGCATCATGTTATTCACTGGGCTTTAGCTCACTGTTTATATATATATAGGTTCTCAGCAGCCAGACCGGAGCTAGGAGCGTGGGTTGGTCCCCAGTTTTGTCAAGCCAGCCTATGTGCCTTACTGCGAGGTTCCGAGTTGCCATGTTATGGCTTGGGGTGTTTTTGTTTCCCCCACCTGTCTCCCTACTGTATTGTATTACTGTATAGGCATCTCTTGTTATCAGATCTTTATCGGGGATTCGATCCCGCATCGACCGTTGTAAATGATGGTATAGATTGTACTGTTTGGAACTGTATGAATGCATAGAAATGTTTTTGACATACAGATTTTCACAGCTCAATGGACACTAGTTATTTACTGTATTGGCTTCCGCCAGGCCCTGTACTCTGTTTAACTGTTTTACTGTTCAGCAAGCCTTCGGTAATCTCGGATTACTGGCCAGTTACAGTGCTAAACCCATAGGGCCGGGTTTGGGTCGTGACAATAATGGACGACAGAACTCTCGAGGTAGATGAAGAATCTATTCATCTGCTATCATTTGTCAAATCTGTAGCAAAGGTAACCATACGGCCCTTGAATGTTGGCATAGACTAGATGTGAATTTTCATCAGACTGTGCATCCACATGCTTCTTGTCAACATTCTTCATCTCAGTCTTCTTCTAAACTCTCTTCTGCTTATCCTCCACCAAGAGCTTATGTTGTTTCTGCTTCTCCTCTTTCTTTATCTGAGGCTGCTCTCTAGTATCTTGATTCGGCTGCCTCTGATCATATTACTCATGATCTCTCCAACCTCGGCATGTCTCAATCCTAAACTGGTCCTAATCAGATCACAGTTGGCAATGGCACTGATGTTCCTATTCATCACACAGGTAAAGGTCTCATTCCTATTCCTCATTTTTCTTGTAAACTCAATAAACTTCTCCATGCTCCTATCTCTTAAAATCTTCTCTCTGTTCATCAACTCACCAAAGATAATAATTGCACTATTACTTTTGATGCTTCTTCCTTTGTGGTTCAGGACAAGAACACCAAGGTCATTTTACACAAGGGCTATAATGCTAATGGCCTGTATCACTTTCCATCTCTGTTGTCTTCTTCTCATCATCCTATTGCTATGCATGCTTCTTCTGCCTCATCTACTGTTTTCTTGACAAAGACCTCTGCATGTGCTTCTGAACACACTTGGCATAAACGATTGGGCCATCTATCTCAGTTGAAGTTTATTGCTTTAAAGAAGTATTTGTCTTTTACTTTCAATAAAACGAAGTTTGCTCTTAGTCCTTGTACACATTGTAGTATAGTTAAAAGTCATAGACTTCCCTTTAAACTGTCAAATTCAACTGTGAATAATTCCCTTTCTCTCATTCATAGTGATGTATGGAGGCCTTTTAATTCTACTTCATCTTAATACAGGTATTATGTGCTTTTCATTGATGATTATAGTTGCTTTACTTTGCTTTATCCCCTATGTTACAAAAGTGAAGTTTTCTCCAAATTCTTAGAGTTTAAAGCATATGTTGAAACTCAATTTTCTACTAAACTTCAAGTGTTAAGGACTGATGGTGGCACTGAATTTAGCATCAGTAGCTAACTCAGTCTCAAGTTCTACACCAGCTCTGTTTGCTTCAGCTCAAGATAGTTAGTTAGTAGTTAGAGTTTGTTAACTCAAAATTAGTTAGTAGTTAGAGTTTGTTATAGTTTGTTAGGAGGTTGTTACATCATTTATATAAATATATACTGTATGTGATCATAAAGAAATAACAATAAAAAAGATTCAATTGTTCATCAATTATTAATAGTCATGGTATAGTGCTACATGTAAATCTCAAACTACTAATATTATAGTATTATAATTCATAGTAGAAATATTAGAATTCTACAATTTAAATTCTTAAATAGATCAACAATGACTTTATATAGTTGAATTTGTGATAAATCAAAAGTTACACTTATTAGTGTACTGTGTCATTGTGGGTCAACTTAGGAGAGATTTTTTTAAGAGTCTCAAACATTTTTCATTATTGTAATATAGACTTTGTTTTATTTTGGTTTGATATTTTAATTTTATCAATTGATCATCAACTTATCCAATTTGTATATAAATAGTATTCATTGCTATTTTTGTCACAATTTTGTCCGCATTTGTACCAAAATGTAATAAATTTGCATGAAAACTATGAATGGGGGTCATTTAAATAAAAATGATATAAGACAATGACCAAATTGGCATAATCAAAGTATCACCCATTTGGCCTTCGTCCAATGAGCATATGGGAAAATCCATAGACATTTTGTCTCACAACTTTAGGTTCTAATGTAGTATAAAGTACTTGAAGGGGTACTAGGCTTGTAGCCTATTTCCTTTTCTTTTATTTTTCATGCATTTTTTATAGTCCATTAAGTAGGGAATGTTTCCTCTTGTCAAATAGTGAAGTACTTAAAATCTTACTATAAGGATACCTAGATAATGAAATCACCCGCGCTTTTAACCTTACCCCAACTTTGGATTGTATTAAGCTTTCACTTGTAAATATTTGTGCATTGTAATAACTTCTTAGACGGTATGAAATGCTTTGTTTTGACGCCGTTGACATGCAAATTTGCTGGTTAGTTGGTTTCATGCTTATCGATTGACTAATGCTACACATGGTCCACTACTAGAAAACAGAATTTTTGAGTCGGTAACGTGCCGTCGCAAATAGCATATTTGCTGATGTAAAAACTTTTTGCGACGGCATTTCGACGGCAACTCAAGAGACGAAAATGGTGAGGTCACAAAAGGTTTTTGAGTCGATAATCTGCCGACGCAAAAAGTTTTAATTTTTGAGACAGTAGATTGCCGACTCAAAAAGTGGTTAAATGTTTTAAAAATCTAACCCATAATTTTCTCATTGAGGCTCCCAAGTTTTGAACCCACTCCATTTGAAAGATTTGACCCGAAATCACCACACTAAGTCCACTTCACCACTATACCTCTTTCAAATTTTAAATGAGATATATATTATTTATAGTATATACACTCAATATTAACATAAAAGTATATGTATAAATAAATATATTTATTAAATATAATCAAGTAAATATATATATCTTGGCTATAAATTTTTTTTTTTTTTTTTTTTTGGCTACGGCATCAGTTGCCGACATAAAAAGGTCTAATTTTTTGCGTCGGCACAAATTTGCCGACGCAAAAGGTTTATCTTTTGCGTCGGTAAATTCAACCGACTCAAGTAATGCTATCAAATATTAATTTTTTTTGTCGGCTAACGGTGCCGACGCTAAAGTGTTGGTATATGCGTCGGTAACTCTGTGTCATCTCAAAAAGACTAATTTTTACGACGATAAAACTTGCCGACTCAAAAAACCAATTCAAAAGGTCGTTTCTTTAGTAGTGGTCGTTAATTCTCCCACAAAGCCAGTATTAATTCACAAAGTACATATTTTAGAGACTAACACAACTTACACTTTTCTTAAAAAAGCTGATAACCATAAATAATCTAATTTTCTTGAAAAAACTAATCTCTAATTATTATATCTTTTTAATAGCTGACAGCCTATATTAATTTTATTTATGGGTGAAAACCCAAATTAAAATAAAATTATTTGGCATTTGGTAACCAGTAGACTGGTAGCCCTCATTATTCCATGGCCAGCTGGACTATGCACACTATCTACATTATTATTATTTTTTTTTTCTCTTGACTAAGAACTAACCAACAGAAGAATAATAAGACTGAAAGCAAAGTAGGCCATTAATTTCTCTCATTCTCACCACTTGGAAGCAGCTCAATGGTAAGACATGGAATCTTCTGTTCTTAATTTTTTTTTAAAAGAAAATTCATATTTGATAATATTTTCCTTCAGATTATGGTACTTTAACATATTCAAAAATTTAGGCTAAGTTTGGGAAGTCCCAAATAAGCCAAAAAGTTAAAAAGTTACTCAAAAAATTCAAATTTTCCTCTAAAAATTAATTTTTACAATTTTTTATTACACATTTTTTCATAAAAAGTTAAAAAGTTAACCCAAACATCCATATTTTCAACCTCACTTTTTTAGTCAAAAAAGACAAAAAGTGCACTTATTTAGTCTTCCCAAACAAGGCCTTAGTGATCGTGAGTGTTTTGAAATAAAAGTATAAGATATTTAATGGCTCGATTTTCTTGGGATACTTACGGTATAAAATTTGGGTACTTTTTTGAGAAAAATTATTAGATAATCTCATAATATTATGAGATATTATCTACGTTTTACTCTTAATCAATGAAAAACCATAACACACACTAAAGTAAGTCATTCTTTAACTTCTTGGAGAGGATCAAAGGCCAATCATTGCAAAAAATTAAGGTTTTAGAGACTAAAATTCAAGGACAAAATTATTTTTTAGGGACCAAATAATTTTGTTGCGAAAAGTGTCACTATTATATTTTTAGCAACAAAAATTAGGCATTAGTGATGAATTATTATTCTTTTGGGACCAAAATTTTTGTCTAAAAAAATAAACCATTTTAAGACCAAATTATTTTGCCCCTAAAAGTCTATTTATTAGTGACATTTTCAAAATTTTGTCGTTAAAAGTTTTATTTTTGACTTTTCGAGACGATCTTTTAGCCACTATCCTCATGATGATGAAAATTGATTTCTAAATATCTTTCGTAACAAAATTTTCACTTTTAAAAACCAAAACATTTAGGCCTTGTTTGGTTTGATTTTGAGAGATAAATTTTTTTAAAAAAATTTAGAGAAAAAGTTTAGAAATTTTTTTAGTTTGTTTGGTTGTATATTTTGGAAATAGTTTTGGAGTATGAGAATTTTGGATGATTTGATATTTTATTATAGTTGAGTAGATGTGTGTGAGAGAAAAAATGATTGAGAATGAGAAATGAGAGAGAAAAAGTGATTGATTGATGTGTAGGAAATAGAAAGTAATTTTGAAATTTTTTTTCCAAAATCACTAAACCAAACAAAATTTTAAAAAAAAAATTTCAAAATTTGTTTATCAAAACCAAACCAAACCAAACCAAACCAAACCAAACAAGACCTTAATCTCTAAAACTCTTATAAAATTTTTCACTGTGATTCGGTTTGGAGCACAAAATAAAAACACCACATAATATTATGATACCACATAATAATATTTTTTTTATAATTGTTTTTCCGGCTACAGATCTTATTTTCAAGTACTCTCAAAGTTTCACACGTCAGTGAAGGCTGGTCAACCTGGTTGAACATGTGACCATGAACCCATGACTCTTCTCATCACATCCTACACAATTTCCCTGACACCTTCCCTAGATGATGACTTGCTTCACTCAACAATGACCTACATTCTAAAGAGACACACAAACAACACAGAGAGAGAGAGAGAGAGAGAGAGAGAGAGAGAGAGAGTGTTAAGGCAATATAAATAGATGGGCAGGAAGGGTGGAATGACACACATTCAGAAAGCAAAGGGGTAAAAGAAAGAAAGAGAGGAGTGGAAGGGGTCTTGTCGCAGGAAAGATGGCACCTGCTTTGTGGCTTTGCCCTTCCCAAAATAAAGGAAACGAAGTAGGTGCCATCTTCTCCTGTGACACGACCCTCCAATTTCTTTGCTATTTACATGCTTCTTTCTCCATTCAATATGATACGAAGGTATATATGTATATATATATATGATATATTGATAGTAGGATTTTTACATATTTTTTCATAATTTTCGCCTTCTAGGAGTTATGGTTGCAAGCAGATCCTCTATTCTCAAATCTTTCAGTCTTGTCTTGTTGAGATTATCATGCATGGTGATTATGATAATCCCACTACATGATAGTTTTGGAATATGGAGGAAAGAGATTTGACAATAAAAGATCATTCACCATATTTACACCAATTTAGTGGATTCATGCACATACACGATCTCTAATTCTTTTATTTTAATAGAAATCAATAATAGAATCAAATACAATCCTTTTAAATGAATGAGATTCACAAAAATGCTAAACCCAATAAGTGATCTTCTTTAATTATGCGGTAGCTAGAGCACTGAACTGCACTACACTATTGATATATATATATATATATATATCATGCATGCATATATTCATATATGTATGTATCCCGTATATATGAATGTACATTGATATACACCTGAATTCATATGCTTTCTATATGAATCGTTATCGTCTCTATTTTCAGCCAGAAGAAGTAGGGGATTCAGCAGTCTAAATGATGGGCACAGTTGCAAAATATTACATGACATTGTTTAAATAAAAATGTTATCATCGTATACATATGTGATTATTAAGAGTTTGTTTGAGAAGAGGGTTTTTTTGGTTATTTTAATCTGGGATTAAAAAATGTCGTTTGGGATAGACTTTTTAACTTTTTTGACTTTTATAAAAGAAAGAATGAAATGATTATGAATTGGATATAATGTTTTATCTTAGGCCTTGTTTAGCAAGTATCTCTTTTAGCCTAAAAAGTCAAATATTTTCTTTTCTCTCTACTTTTTACACATCTTTTCGTAAAAAGTCAAAAAGTCATCACAAACATATTAATTTTTTTTACTTCATATTTTAACCAAAAAGTCAAAAAATTACTACAATAACATGTTTCCAAACAAGGCCTTATTGGCATGAAAAAGTTTATTTTATCATTTTATAATTAAAATATTCCCAAACCGAACCCTACCCTACTTACCGAATGAGTGCTAAAGTAGTGTTTGTTGTCAAATTCCTTCCCCCCCCCCCCCCCCCCCCCCCCGGGGGCCATATCTCTCTTTTTTTTTTTTTTTCTTCTTCTTTTTTTAATTATTAAAATGCCATTTCAATATCCTTTTACCATTTTTTTAAATTTAATATTCAAAAAATTTCTACTTAATCTAAATTACTCATAAACAAAATCTAATAGAATTATGCATACTAAAAATACTTTACCAATTAATTTTATTATACCTTTTTCACTTTTTTAAATAAAATATTAAAACTATTTCTTATTTTATGTCTAACTTATTTATAATATTAATTATATTGACTTTCTTAAATAATTAGAATCTTGTAATTTTATAATAATTATTTCTAATATCCAGTTATAATTTAATATCATATAAATTTATTATATATATTTATTTAAGCTACATTTTTGTAGCATGAAAGGTTAAAATTATCAAATGAATGTTTTTTTTGCGTTGTAATTTAATATAATTTAAAATTATTATATATATTTATTTAATTTGTATTTTTGTAGTATGAAGGGGTGGGTGTCATGTTGTGTTTAGTCGTGTTCATGTCGTATCATCTTGGGTTTGTATCAAAATTACCTCAACACTAACACAATCTGTTTATTATTCCATGTTATCATGTTGTGTTACTTTCAATCTATATTCAGTTCGTATCATGTCAACATGTCATATCAAAATTTTTTACTATTAATTAAAAATATCAAATGAATGAAAAAAAATTTGAAAATTTATTCGCAAGTTAAATTTAATGAAACTAATCTCTATTAAATGAAATTATTTATAAAAAAATATTTGATTTCAACTTAATTTTATTTTCTTTATTTATAAAAAATTTATTTTATTATTATATTTTTTTTACTAGATTAACTCAAATAAAAGACAAAAAATAGATTAAGTTCAATTAAAAGTAAAAATAAAATCTATATTAAACTTAGAATCGTATTTTACATACTTTTTAATAAATTAGATGTAATTATGTAAGAGATTAAAAAATGTCATAATATTCTTTAGTAGAAATAATATTAAAATGTGCAACTAGTTCTTCATTATACTAGTTATCTATATCAATTTCGTATTATACAAATTGGACACGAACTTGACCTATTTAATATTCGTATTATTAGATTGTATCATATACGTGTTCGGATCAGGAAATAATCAATCCTAACCCAATAATTTCGTATACGGTTCAAATCGTGTTATCGTGTTGTGTCATAAATTCTCACCCCTAAACGATAGAGTTAAAATTATAAATATACACACACAAAAAATACGTAAAATTATTATATGTGTTGATTTAAATAAGATTTTTATAAAACGATATGACTAAAATTAGCAAAATAAAAAAAAATACTATTTACCATTAACTCTCTCTCTCTCTCTCTCTCTCTCTCCTATGTAGCGCTTCTTTTTTTTCTTTTTCTTTTTCTTTTTTTATTAAAATTCCAAATCAACACACCCGTACCAAAATTCTTTCTAAAATTTAATATTTAAAAGACTTATACTTAATCTAAATTATCCATAAACAAAATTTAATAGAATTATACATACTAAAAATATTTTACCAATTAATTTTATTCTACTTTTTCACTTTTTTAAAAAAATTAATATTAAAAATATTTATTTTTATGAAATTTATTATATATATATTTATGTAAGTTATATTTTTATAACACAATAAAGCTAAAATTATTAAAATATACATAAATAATTTATTGAAAATTAGTATATGTGTTGATTTAAGTAAATTTTTTTATGGAATGATAAAACTAAAATTATTAAAACAAATAATTAGAATTATTATTTAAAATTTAAATTATTACTTCTTTTTTTTCCAATTTATCGATTATTTTAAATATTTTATATATTAAAAAATATAAATAATTTTATTAAATTTTATTAAAAAATGAAAGATATATGTGACTTTGACAAAGTTCAAGGAAAGATTGGAAGAACTGAGGGTTGTTCCTTTCATATTCATTCATTAATCACTTGACTAGCTATGTTAGTGGCTATTAATTTTCCAAAATGTTTTGACCAGCAAGAGAGAACAAATAGGAAATTTCTCAACACTGGAATCTGATCTCTGGCCTACATTCCCAAAAAGTTTGGCAACATTGATAGGCTAACTATTTAGAGATTCTTAAAATATTATTTTTAAATTTATTACATTATTATGATAGAGAGTTGAAATTTAGTTTATTAATTTTTAAACAAATCAACAATTAATATTTAATAATCCACATTATTCATGATAATTACTTCAATAGTGTAAATCCTAATTACTTTTATTTTTCTCACAAATACTGAATAAAAATACTAATTGTAAATTATATCATAAGAAAGATCAAGTGAAAGACTTTTGCCGAATTTTTACAAAATTGTCAATTTTATTTTTTTATTAATAAAAAAAATAGTATTATTATTGATAATAAAACATTACAAGAGAAAGAGTGAGCAAAAAAAAAAAAAAATACCAATTAGCAATCTACCCCACAAGAGAAAAAGTAGTTGGCGATGCTATAATTTAGAAATAAATTTTTGGCAAATTATTTTTAAAAAAAATTTAAAAGCTCTTGTAAACTTTTAATTTTATCAAAATTTATAAAAATCAAAAGTCGACAACCTTTTAAATGGCCACTATTGGCTATCAATGTGTCATGTCAATCTGCCAACTAACAAAACATGGAAATATGTGGTGTGTTCCAAATTTGACTAATCTAACCTAATTAAATTAAGAGCATTGATTGGGACCTCGAAAATGGAGGCTCCGAATGCCCCGAAAAAGAAGAAGAAGAAGAGAAAGTGGGGTTGGAGAAGGCTATATCAACCGGGCGGAGGCAGAGGCGGAGGCAGGCCGGAGGTGACGATCGCGGTGCTGCGACGATCGCAGTGCTGCGATGATCGCGGTGCTCGACGATCGGCGGCGGCAGCGGCGAGGCACAGGAGGGGGCCTTCTCTCCTCCCCTCCTCTCTCTTTCTCCCTCTGTCCTCGTCTCTTCTCTTTCTCTCCCTCTCCCTCTCCCTCTCCCTCTCTGGTTCAGTCCGAAAATGGAGGAAGAAGAAGGAGAAAAAAAAAAAACTAATGCCCAAAACGACGTCGTTTTGGGCATTAGGGGCATTCGGGGCGGAGGAATTCGGGGAAAAAAACATTTTCCTTAAATCAAATCAAAGTATCTTAGTCTCGGTCATATAAGCGAAATTAGTAAGTAATCCGTGTGATGTATGAGAAATTATTTTTAAAATAAAAAATTAATTTTGAGTGCTAATATTTTTTGTGTAAAAAATTTTAACAGGTGAAAGTCAAATACAAACAGATTTATTAATGACTGATGAAATTTTTTTTTACTTTTTTGTCACTGTATGTGATGTTATGTAAAATAAGCTCATAAAAATAATTTTTTCGAAGTTTAAAAAAAAAAAAAGTTTATTTTCAACCTAAAATCAAATTCTCATTTGTATTAATCAAATTTACCGAAAATCATCGATTCCACTTGTATCAAAATATTTGTTTCAAAAAATAAAAAAAAATAACGAAAAATTCTATAATATACAAATAATGACTTAATTATAACTTATGGTGTATTATTTTGATTATTAATCGAAAAGGTCGTTAAGTTCTTATATTTTGGTAATGTCTAAAGTGGTGCATCGAGTCTTTAATTATGCTTCAAGTGGTGTTTGATTATGATCTATTATAATATTTTTATATGACAATATTTAAGTATTTTATTACACGAAAAGTACTTAAGGTGCGTTGACTCAAATGAAGGATTTATGCTTATATCAATAAGATCGCAAGAGTTATTCACATTAATGTATAAAAAATTATAAATTTAAATAATAAACAGTGTTCTCAAAGAAAATTAGACGCAAAATCTCTATAATCTTAATAATTTCAGTTTTTAAAGGGGACATCAATAGGATAGACACAAAAATATAAAAAAATATAAAAAAAATTAATTTGATCCGTGCGATGCACATAATTAAGCACATTTTGTCTTATTTATTTATTTGTATATTGAGAAAAAAAATCAAATATCATAATAATTAAATTAAATATCAACTATATAAAAAAAAATCTGACAACGACAAAATTAAATACACGATGAAAAATATATAGAAAATAAGAATTTCTTAAATAGAGTCCATATAAAATTGATTAGTATTATAATTGAAATTAAATTTGTGTAGAATTTTATATATAAATGGAAAAAAACATGCTGATGTGGTTTTTTCTATTTAAAGAAAAAAACCTTTAAAATATGCTACCGAAGCAAGAAAAAATATTACTTTTAATAATATATATATGATTTGAATATGCACAAAATTCTATTCTCCCATACTATTCTTAAAACGATCCAATTTAAGATTTGTACAACTCCTTTTAACATTGAAACCTTTCTGGTCCATTAATATATTGTGGTTAATATTTCTGAGTTTTTTAAACCAATAAAAGGTTCTGATAAAAAATAAATAAATAAATATTATATATACAAATTCTTGTACAGGATTGTATAAAAAAAAATTTCTTTTCAATTATATATATAAATAAAATAAAATGTTAGGCTCGAAAAAGAAATTTAAAATAAAAAGAAATAACCAGAAAAAGAAAAATCAATTAAAAAACTTTACTCCCGCATTTATCATCGTCCTCTCACAATGATGGATCGGCACCCCGTTATAAGGTGTTAATAAATACGCTGAAAAAGGTTAAGAATAATACTGTATGCACTAATTGATATACTAATTATTGTATTAACGGATAATTTTAAAAATTTTGGATTAATTTACATGATTGAACAAGAGAAAAAATTGAATGAAACAGTTATATCACATTATTTTGGTGATACGGTGTAAGAAATCAATCATGACCTCTTTTGTATGTGTATTTAGGGCCACTATGTATATATTACATGGTGGGATTTACTTTTCCTATGTAGTGTATTATTATATGGTGATATCTCCTCTCAACAATGATATCACATCATCATTGTATTGAAATTTTACTTATTGATAAATAAGTTTACAAAAACATAACCAATTATAAAATTAATCACATAAAATAATCTTAACTATATATATTAGATGGTGGAATCTATCATAAAATATAGGATTAATTGGTGAAAAGTAATCTATTGGGTCATATGTTATTTGGTTCAAAATTTAGTCTTGTTTTGCGACAAGGACACGTGCTAAAATTCACTAGAAAAAGTTGTCAATGTCAGAAAATTAGTCGAAAAAGTCATCGAAAAAGTTGTCAACAGTGGCTGATAGCAATGAGCTAGACAGATAGGTGACATTGAATAAATAGGTGAATATAGGTGACATTTAGATAGACAATTGGATAGATAAGTGACACGTGTAAAAATATGTGGCATTTGGACAACTAAGTTATATTTCAACAGATAGATAGATATGTTAGCTTTTAGACAAATAAAAGTTCTTTTGAACAGATCATGTCTTTTTGGCCCAATAATTTCACAGATAGGCCTCTGCCTTGAGTGCCTTAAAATCTACAAGTTCATGACAATTATCTTATGTGATTAATTTTATTATTCATTCTGTCTCCATGGTCTTATCTTAGAAAAAGTGGATTTTTTTATTTATTTTTATTTTTTTAAATATAGAACGTGGATTGTGTTGGTCAGCTGCTGGACTTTGACATACATGGGCTTGACAAAGTCTACGTCCTCGTCTTTTACTCCAATATGGTTTAATTTATAACAACAGTAATGATAGAGATCACTAAAAAATTTCATCACTAATAGCTCTAATGAGTTAGAAAATATAAAAAATAAAAGAAAAAAGAAAAACACAAAAGACAACCATCACATCAAAGGAGAGAGCCACCTCATTAGTGCTCCCCTACTGTTTCATTTTTAGTGCTCCCAAACATTAATCTTTAGAACAAATCTAAAGCAAGAGTGCATTCGAAAAACACCAAACTCCTTAAGTCATGTTTATTTGGGGTATATTGTTTTCACATTGGATTAATAATTTAATAAAATATATAATTTTATATTTAATTAAAAAAATTTGAGTTTAAGCTAATAGTTCTTATCTTTTATGAGACTACTGAATTTCAAAATGGGTTGGGATACAAAATAGAGAATTAAGAAAACAAATTTAGCTAAATTACAAAACTCACAAAATTTTGTCAATTTCTTCTCATAATCCTACACTAAACCAAACATGACACAATTCAAAAAGATTTATGTTAACAATACTAAGAATGTTAATCTCATCGAATTTTGTCTAGGCAAACAAGCACGGCCAATAAACTCCATAATTTGAGCTTCAAAATCTCTTTTTCCTATTCCCTATCCCTAAAAAAACAAAAAAATATATACATAGGCTTCGTTTGGGAAGTGGGTTGGCTTTTTAGTTTTTTTGACTATTTTGGCATGGGGCTAAAAAACCTAATTTGGGAAGAACTTTTGACTTTTTTGATTTTTTTATGAGAGAAATAATGTAATGATTATAGGTTGGATGTGACATTTTGTCTTATTGAACTAAAAAACCTATTTTATTTTTTGTGACTATTTTAGCTAAAAAAAAGCCCAAAAGTTGGCTTCTCAAACGAAGCCATATAAGATAAATATTTATGTTACAAAAAAAAAACAAAAAAACAAAAGCACACTACAACATATAAAGGTTTTATCTCTAAAAATAAAATTTTGTTACAAAAGACATTTATGGATCAATTTTTATCGTCACAAGGATAATCGCTAAAAGGCCATCCCGAAAAGTCAAAAATAAAGCTTTTAGCAACAAAATTTTAAAAATGTCACTAATTAATAGACTTTTAGAAACAAAATAATTTGGTCTTAAAATAGTTTATTTTTTTAGACAAAAAATTTGGTTCTAAAAAGATAATAATTTATCACTAATGTCCAATTTGCGATGCTAAAAATATAATAATTACACTTTTCGCAACAAAAATATTTGGACAAAAAAATAATTTTATCTCTAAAACCTTAATTTTTTATAGTGATAAAAACAAAAACAACAAATAACATCATTACATGGTAATAACCATTTAGTGAATCAACTAAATGGCAAAGTAGTAATTGATCTGAAAAAAATATATTATTTTAATTCCTACCTCAAGAGGGTAGAAGTTACATAATAATTTCTAGAAAGTGTCATATCAACAAGAATAATTTTGTAAATACTAACATTTTTATTAAAAATCTTATTAAAAGTGTAAAAGACTAAAATTGATTGGGTATCAAAAAAGTAATGATACTTAAACATTTCATAATGTTTTGACATATATATTTTTAATAAAATTTTCAATACATGTAGCATTGTTCTATAACTAGCATGAATAATTTTCCAATGGGAAAACAAAATTATGAACTCGTGGGAGTTTAAATAATGCTTTGTTGAAGAGCACTTGTTATTAGTCTTCGAGAACCAAACTATACCCAACCATGATCTTCTAGAGAGACTCCACTTTTTAATTATATGGGACCACTTAAACATGAAAAAAGTAATTGCACAGAAATTTCTGAGATAATCTAGGCATTGGTGAGAATGCTCATAGTCCTTGGGCCCAATTAGTGGTTCATTATTGCAAATTAAAGGAATATTTTTCAAGTTTGGCTTTTTGACATATTAATTTTGACAATTTTATATTTTATTGAAGATTTATGAAAATAATACCTATCTAGTTTAGGGAAGAAAAAAAAAAAAAAAAAAAAGAACAAAACCCAATAAGCTAGCTACACTAGGGCAATAAAAAAATAAAGCTAGGGTTTCCATATTTCATTTTGGTTTATCCATGGGGTCATAAAACCTTAGACAAATAAAAGCCAACCATGTTAATTGGTTTATGCATGGGCACACAAAATCTTAAATAAATTATACTCATCTGTTGGTGGGAGTGGGGTGGAAATCACTGTTGGTGGTTCACAATGAGAAATTTAAAAACGAACCAAACTAAAATTAAATTGACTAACAACAATTCTGAAACAAATATAAAGCATGAACACACTCTTCTCTCTTTTTTTCTTTCTCCCACACTCACTAAATTCTCAAAACATATAAGTATATATAGATAAAACTAACAATGTGAATACAGCAAATGCAACTACGGCTGAGGCTTCTGAGAAGGTAAGTGGATCACTATCTGCGAGTAGGCAGAACAAATTCAGATCTGCTTCTTCTGTAGCTTCATATATTTCCTGTAAATTTCTCATTGGTCTTGGTTGTTTGAAAAAACTATCATCTGATGAAGCTGATGATGATGATGATGCAGCACTTCTGTGAGAAGCTGGCGATCTAGGTGCAGGAATTCTATGTGGAGGAGTTTGTGGCTCATCTTGAACTTTTCTTGTGATTTCAACAGGAGCTTTTGATATTTCATCTTCAAGAATGAGTTCTGCATCTTTAACAACTTCATCTTGATTCCAGTTCCAAGCTTCTTCTTCTTCAAATATCACATCTCGACTCATGATCACCTTCCTAGTAATGGGATTATACAACTTGTATCCCATTGTTCTATCTCCATATCCGACAAGGATACATTTTTCTCCCTTATCATTGAGCTTGGTTCTTCTTGCTTCTGGAATCTTAGTGTACGCAACACACCCAAATATTCTGAGATGGTTGACACTTGGCTTATGTGAACTCCAAGCATCTTCTAGAGTCATAGAATGAAGACTCCTAGTTGGGCATCTATTTAGTAGATACACAGCACATGATACGGCTTCAGCCCAAAATTGCTTGGGCAATCCCTTTCCTTTCAACATGCTTCTTGCCATATCTAAGATTGTGCGATTCTTCCTTTCAGCAACACCATTCAGCTGTGGCATATAGGATAGTGTTGTTTGATGCTTGATTCCCTACTCTTTGCAATACTTCTCAAAAGCATCTAATGTATATTCTTCACCTTGATCTAATTGCAATGTCTTGATGTAGTAGCCGCTTTGTTTTTCTACAAAAACTTTGAATTCTTTGAATATGCTGAACACCTCCGACTTTCTTTTAAGAAAGTACACCCATGTCTTCCGGCTATAATCATCAATGAATGTGAGAAAATATTTATTCTGTCCATTTGACATTGGCTTCAATGGACCACACACATCACTGTGCACTAGCTCCAGCGGCTTTGTTGCTCTCTACTTCACTTCTTTGGCAAAGCTAGTTCTGTGATGCTTGCCAAGAATGCAGCTTTCACAAACTTCATTAGTATGAGCAATATGAGGGAGCCATTTCACCATATTCTTGCTGGACAACAGCTTCAAGCTTCCAAAGTTGAGATGTCCAAACCTGAAATGCCATAGCCAGTCTTTGTCTTTGATGATGGCATTTAAACACTTCGCAACATCATGTTGGATGTTCAATGCAAACATCCGATTCTTGGACATTCTCACCCGAGCGATCAAATTACTAGGATTGTCTTTGATGGTAAGATGACAATCTTTCATGCTGATGTCGTATCTTTTCTCTAGGAGTTGTCCCATACTCAAAATGTTGTTCTTCATGGCAGGAACATAATAAACATTGGAGATGTAATCATGATCTCCATTTTTGAGCTTGATCAGAATATTACCTTTTCCTTTCACTGGAGTTTTTGAAGAATCACCAAATGAGACTTGTGCTTGTACAGTCTCGTCAAGTTCAATGAACAACTCTCTTTTACCACACATGTGATTACTGGCTTCCAAATCTAGATACCAAACATTGTTTTGGTTTTCAGTGTCTCCATGGTGAACAAACAGGACTGTAGGTCCAACTTTGTTTGTTTCCTACTCGGCAAAATTTGCTTGCTCGCCGGCTTCTGTTGTTGCTCTACTTCGGCATTCATTGCTGTAATGCCCGAACTTGTGGCACTGCTAACATTGAACATTACTTTTTTCAAAACCTGGTCGGTTGTTGTAACCACCTCCTCTACCACTTGCTCTTCCTCTTGGAGCAAAGTGTGGTTGACTTCTTCCTCCTCTGGCTAGACCTATTCCGCCTCTTCTTTGAAAACCAGAATTTCGGTTATTGTAACCACGACCTCTTCCTCGGCTTCTTTGTGATGTCCCCCCTTGCTTGTTTCTGTCATCTCTAAAAGACAACTTTGATTGAAGAACTTGCTCTAGAAAACTTGAGGAAGTCTTCTTGTTGATCCTTTGTTCATGAATCTCAAGTGTGCCCATCAACTCATCGGTGGTCATGGCACTGAGATCCTTGGACTCTTCTATTGCTACAACCACGTGTTCGAACTTGGAACTGAGTGATCGGAGAATCTTCTCTATCACTTGAAGATATTCCATCTTCTCTACATATCTTCTCATCTGATTAACAATGGTCAATGTTCTGTTAAAGTACTCAGAAATTGACTCATTCTCATTCATGTGCAACATCTCGAATTTGCCACGTAACACTTGAAGTTGAACTCTGATCGTCTTTTCAATTCCACAGTGTGAATTGCGAAGAATACTCCATGCCTCTTTAGAGGTTGTTGCTGCTGAAATCTTCTCAAAACTTGACTCATCAATGCCTTGATAGAGTAGATACAAGGCCTTTTTATCTTTCCTCCTTGAATCTTTTAACGCCGTCTTCTGAGCATCATTTAACTTTCCTTCATCTACGAGAGTAGCTGGCTCGTCATATCCTCGATCCACTAACTCCCACAAATCTTGTGAGGCTAGTAGAACTTGCATTTGAATACTCCAATTTTCATAGTTCTCCTTGCTGAGTTTTGGAAACTGGAACTGAAAGAAGTTGTTTGTGTTAGCCATTGGTTGTCTTTAAAAATCTGTAAATTTTCAGAATGGAATTTGCAAATTTTGACCATACAGATGTGTCCGGAATATTCCAAAAAGTTGGAAAGCACTATTGGATCACCCGAAACACACTCTGAATGACTCAGATCAAGCCAAAACAAGTTGAACGGCTCACATCTGCGGATGCAACTTAGCCGCGTCACACTGGATTTTCCTCCGTGGGCTGACGTCAACGGCTGAGTCAACGCGGCTTGGCTTGGTCAGTGGCGGCTAGGTCAACCGCTTGGGTCAACGGCTTGGCGGCGAGCTTGGCAGCTCGGATGACGTTAGCGATGACGTCGGACTCTGTGCGTGCGCGTGCTGCGCGTGGTCTCACGCGTCTTCAACCTCCAGCAGCGCGTGGGGCGTGTGGAGAGCGAAAGGACACGTCTTCTTCCTCTAAGGCGCGTGGAGGCGCGTGGGCGACTGGCGGCGCGTGAGAACGGCGTCGGAAACGCGTGGGGTGCGTACGGGGCCTTCTGATATGATTTTTCAACACGGTTTTCACGGTTATGCTCGTTTCATCGAGAGCTTTAATCTGATATGATCAAAAATGGATTTTGACCACTTTGATTTTTGGGCAATTTTCGAAAAACACACTCTGTTCTTGCAATTCTGTAGAATTTCTGCAAATTCGAGCTTCCTTCGGGCTCTGATACCACTGTTGGTGGGAGTGGAGTGCAAACCACTATTGGTGATTCACAATGAAAGATTTAAAAACGAACCAAATTGAAATTAAATTGACTCACAACAATTCTGAAACAAATACAAAGCATGAACACACTCTTCTCTCTTTTTTTCTTTCTCCCACACTCACTAAATTCTCAAAACATATAACTATATATAGATAAAACTAATGATGTGAATATAGCAAATGCAACTCAAGCTGAGGCGTGAATCGCAGCTATTGTTGACAAACTTGTTCTGCAGCCTCCATTTTCTGACAAACTTAATTGTAGACTTCACATGCCTACTCTTAGGCCGGTGGAAAAAACAATCTATAGGTGAAGCAAGATTACTTCACAACATCATCATGTTAGTCTGAACAGTGACAAAATATATATAAATGAATCATTATAGCAACTACTTTTTTAAAAGAAAATTAAATGAATGTGTAAGTATATTTAAGCATTTCTAATTTTTTGTCTTGACAAAAAATCATGTTTGATCAAAAGAATGAAGAAATTGTTAAGGAACATAATTCATGGGAGTAAGTTCAAGGAAATGTAGTCCCATGTCTCATTCTCCCAAAAACTACCCTGGTCTTCTCATTAATTCCACTTCCAATCAACTTCAAACTGGTTTTGCAATGTGAATAGGCATGCTCTGGAGTCTAGTTTTAACATGGATTCCCAAGTCTAATTTCATTTTTTTTTCTCTTCATGTGTATATTAATATACTAATGGTGAGGGTAAATATGATACATTTGTAATTTTACATTTAAAAGTTTGGACAGTTTGATAAATAAGAAAATGGATTACAATTGTAAACTATTTAGCAGTTATTCTATTATAACCATTTGCCAGTTAGTTTATGGACATTGTTGAAAGGAAAAAAAAAAAGTGTTACAAAACTTCAAACAAACCTTTGAATTGTATGTTTTATATAATAAAATATATGTATCTATATGGAGAGAGAGAGAGAGAGAGAGAGAGAGAGAGAGAGAGAGATATATATATATATATTTTAAGTTTTTGGCACTACAAATGCATGGGTAGTGTGCATTGTTTGGAAGGCAAGGGTGATAAGAAACAAAGGACTTGGGGGAGTCATGTCGCAGGAGAGATGACACTTGTTGTGGTTGCACAATTTATGCGCAACAAGAGTCATTCTCTTGTGACGTGATATCCTACAACCTCTATTCTTAATTTCTTTTTTTCCTTCTTCTTATGTAATTATTAAGGCTTTCTTTTTCTTTTTCTTTTTTTGGTTTGATCAGCAAAAAAAACCCTTCATTGATGTAGAAATTTTGTACAAACAAAGATGATACATCAACAAAAAGCAATGAGCAAGAACCTTAGTCAAATCTCATAAATATATCCTTAAGCATTTCTCTTAATTTCTTTGGCATGTTTTATGTTAGTTTATCATAGGTAACATACCAAGTTTTTAGAATTATTATTGCATATATATTTATTGTCTTATTATGTTTCTATTCAAAGAGGCATATTGTTCCTTTTCCATACTAGATTTCATATATTAGTTGCTTGACCTTTTCATATATAACAGCACAGTTGTCATAGGAAAAAAGTGGACTTTGATTTGAATTGTATGTATGTTCATATTAGGGCTAGTTTTGAACACCTTAACTGTCAAAAGACATTCTTGTTTCAGGCATAAGCAATGAAGTTATGAGATTTGACACATTCTTATAACTTTGATAATGTTGATCAAACTAGAGGAGAAGCCAATAGAACTCTCTTTCTACTGTACAAAACCATAATCTTCCAGGACCAAGACATAGAAAGATTTGAATTTTACTAGCAATCTACAATTTGATAAGGTGAGGAGAAAGAATGTACTAAAAATTAGGATAATTTTTAACTGTGCAAGGCTGGTTCTAGCCATTAGGGAAACTATTCATATTGTGGAATTAATATATATATTGATGGTGCAAAATTCGCTTGATTTAAAAAGAAAAATGATGGATTTGTCACTGAAATAGTGCCAGCCAAAGCTCCTTCGTTGTTTAAGTCAACATTCCATTTTTTTGCAATAATCTCTAAGTAATTCATGAGTAAAGAGAGGAAGAGAGAGGGAACCATGGAGAATTAGGGTTAGAATGAGCCGCAACCTTTTCCCTTTTTAGTTGTTTTTTATAATTGGTTTTTCACATGGTGTGTCACATGAGCCTACTCACGACTAACTGACATTTTGATAAACCTGATTGATAAGTCGGTTTATTCTTACTCATATCTAGCTTGATCAGATTATCTTTTGAGGATTCGTGTCTCTTAAACAATTGAATATATATACCCATTATTAATTCAAGAATTTGAAATTTAGCGCACCACATAATGTTTTGCAAGAGAAAGAAGAAACAGTAAGCCGACATACTAGACTGAGCTCCACAAGTATTTGATCTTTCAGTCTCCCATGATGACCATTTGCATGAACTATAATATTACCAAATATTTGATTGACTTGAAGTCAAGGTCCAAGAAATTACGTAGTGTTATATATATAACATGTGACTCCCACTAATTTAGGTCAGTAAAGGGCATAAATTAATAGTATATATACCACTAAAAGACCCTAGCTATTGCAAGGGATACCTTACCTGCAAAGACTTTTTTTAAGCTAGTTGGTTTCAACTACATGTATATTACCAGTCACAATCTAGTTCTTCAATGTTTCATTAACTTTAGTTTTGCCAACTTTATAGTAAGGTATTTTCTGAAATATTCACAAGATTTAAAGGAAAAGAGAGCTAGCTTTATTAAAACATTGCAACCAATTTTGATGCTTTGAGAGACTACCTTTGTCTCTCATTCAAAGACTATGAATTCAATCCTTGATAGATTTTGTTGAGGATATGTAAATAATAAAGTTAGTTTTCTCTTTAACAACTTAAATTTTTAGATGAGTTCGTAATTAATGATTTAATATGGTATCAGAACAAGTAATGATCTTGTGTTCAAGTTATAAGTCGTCAATCTTTCTAACATTTTAACCTTTCAATGAATTGGTAGATAACAATTAACCAGAGGATTTATTCTCTTTCAATTTATCAATAGCAACAAGTATGATAATTTGAAAGACAAATAATTATCAAACATGTAAGCAAGTAGAAAAGGGTTCTCTTTTCATCCTTCATCACTCTACTTTAGTTTGATTTTTTTGGCACTTGAAGAATCAAAATCAACTTGACACAATTTTACATATATTGATACAATTTAATTGATCAAGTAATATCCCTTCCTTACAAACCCTAGGGACATAAGAACAAAAGTAGCTTTAAAAACATTTATGGGCCTACTACTGTGACTAAAAAAGCATCTCATAATTTGTTTAGAGCCCTGTGAAGAGGAACTATATATCACCTCTTTCTTTTTCCATATGCATTGATTGCTTTTGGGAAGAAGATTATTATTTCCCCACTTTTGGAAAGAATATTATCATTTCCCCATTCTCTCTCTCTCTCTCTCTCTCTCTACACACACACACACACGCACGCATACACACTCACTATATATATGTGTGTATTAGAAAGATTGAGTTGACTAACCAAGGTGATGATCCATGAGAAAGGAGAGGAGATCAGTGGCTCCTGTCGCAAAAGAAATGGCATCCAGTGTAATATTGTTGTAGTTGATGCCATTTCTCTTTGACAGGAATCCGTTCAACCTCTACTATATAGACGATATTATTGTGTGATTTGCTTATTTAAACTCTCTCTCTCACAACTACATGTGCATGTATTAGAAAGATTAAGAAAACAAATCAAGGTGAGGATCCATGAGAAAGGAGAGGGGATCAGTGGCCCCTATCGCAGTAGAAATAGCATCCAGTGCAATACTGTTGCAGTCGATGCCATTTCTCTTGGACAATGCCATTGATATGAAGAAAGGGTGCTTACATACAGATAATAGCTAGTTAAGAGAAAACAATTTCCCACCAATCAAGCTGCACTAATTGTTAAGAAAGACACTAAGGCCTTATTTAGCAACATTCAGTTTTAGTCAAAAAGTCACTATAAGTTGTCACATCACTCTCTCTACTTTTCTGCACATCCTTTCGTAAAAAATTAAAAAATAATTAAAATAATACATTCCTAAACGAGGCTTAAGTAAATTTTCTTTCTTTTGCATGTAACACCTGCAACAATTATATTGTAAGGGTTGAAGTCCTTTTCCTTATTCTTATTTTCTCCATGTAATCCTTATTTCGAGTTAATAAAATCTTTGGAAAATTTATATTGTTCATCTAGCATATTTATATTACATCAAAGGTTTAAAAAAAATCACATCTTATGAATCAATAACCAGAAGCTGTGGCAGTGGTTAGTGTGCCCTACAGGAGGATTGGAGGTTTGGCTGTTTTGTGCTGTTATATGATTGCTGATTTGGCTGCTGATGTGTCCTTTGAAATTATACTTGCTGGTGTTATGGTTTGGTTTTTTAACCTTAAGTGTGTTTTGTATTGAGGGCTGTTGTTTGTTGCATACTTCTTGTTTTTTGCTTTGTTCCCTCATTTTGTTGATTTTTCACCAACTCCTTTGGCTTGAGTTAGCATATGATTGGTGTTTTTCTAAGTGCCAACCAAGTTGAGATTAGAAATATATACTATGATACTTTTTGCTCTTATCTCCCCTTTATTGATGTATATCCATATGTAACGTATGTTTGTTATCGTCAACGAAGTTTTCCTTTTTTGCTGATTAAAAAAAAAAAAAAAAAACTAGCTAGCTAGATGTTTATGGTCGATGGACATAGAAATACATTGGATCTAATTTAGTTACTGCACAATTAATCTTCATTAATATATGTGGTTTTCTTTTATTTAGTTACTGTACAAAAAGAAAGATTTATTGATAAAAATATGATGTACAGCGTAAACAATGAGATAAACATCAATAATATATGTTAGTTTGTCCTTTACTGATACTTGTCTTGTATTCTTTGTATTTGATTTCATCAATAAAGTTTCTTTTTTTGCTGATTAAAAAAAAATTATCAGTTAATCTCAGGTTTCAACTTGATTGTGTAGCCTGAATTTGTGTATGTGAACAGTATGTCCCAGATATCAAAATGCTTGTACTATATATATTACACTACATTAACTATGACTCAAATTGTGCAAATATATATATAACTCCCAGAAAAAGCGAAATCTGTTGAATCATCATTCCATCGTAATGTTGATTATGTCATTTAGGTTGTGTTTGTTTGGATGGACTGGATAAGGGGGGATTGTAATCTATCGGACTATTAGTCCTGTGATACGTTGTCGTGAGACTATTTGGTTGGACTAAATTTATATCCTATGTTTGTTTAATCCTGAGATTAGATGTCTAGATTTGACTATTTTTAGTTATCTAATGTTTGTTTGGGATATTATGGAGAAGGATAAATGCTCAAATAACTATTTTATCCTTTTCAATTATTTACTAAATAATAGCAATATTAAACATAGCTTTAATATTTTAATTATTTTTAACAAGATTAAATAAAAATTTGTTTTATTTTATTTTTTGCACAATATTTTAATTATTTTAATTTATTATTTTCAATTAAATTAAATTTATAATTTATAATTTTTATTTTTATTTAATATATAATTTTAAATTAACGACAATAAAAAATAATTTTAGTTAATATATAAATTAAATTTTCAACAACACTAAAAAAATTTAATTTATAAGGCCATAATTTATAATTTATTATTTTTAAATAAATTTAATTTATAATTTATATTTTTTATTTAATATATAATTTAAATTAACAACACTAAAAAAATAATTTAATTTAATATGTAAATTTAATTTTTTAACAACACTAAAAAAATTTAATTTATAAGGCCATAATTTATAATTTATAATTAAAATTTTTTATTTAATATATAATTTTAAATTAACAACACTAAAAAAAATAATTTATAAATGTTCAAAAGACTATTTTATCATTTTCTAATTGTTTGCTAAGTAATAGTATGGAGGGTAAAATGGATATTTCACAAAATAATCCTATGGAATACCAATCCCATAGTTTCTATCCCACGCTCCCCCATAGGATAGGATAGTCCCATATTTGTGGAACTAATAGTCCGGTGAGACTATTAGTTCGGAGTAAAAAAAAATGAAACAAACAATGGACTATTAGTCCGGTGGAACTAATAGTCCAATCTCAACCCCTAATCCTTCAAAACAAACACACCCTTAGTTCACTAACAAAAAATTATAGAAATTGTATTAGAGATGGAATCCTTATTCATCATTGTAAATGAATAATTATTTCATAAGATGACTAACAAATCATTCCATTTTATGAACTTATACATTCAACATTTTTAAGAAGCAATGATCAGTTTTATCAGACACAATCACACGACTAGCTTTCTAACCCACTTTCCTTGTTAATTCATTTTCTACAAGTTGAAATTTTCAAATTTTAATTTTCAAAAGAAGGATTCAATGCTGTACACCAATAACAGTTGGTTCCATTCCAACTAAGCGCTGCAGTCAAACCATTACAAAACTTCCTTCCAATTTCCTGTGAAATGCAGTGTGTGTATGTATACGTGGATTTGTTTTAGCATAACAAATATATGAGGACGAATTATATTAATAGTCTTTATAGTTTAGAATATGTATTATTTTAATTTTTAACTTTTTAATTGTGACACATTTGATTCTGAATTTTAAACAATTGAAAATACCATTGCTTAATTTCAAAGACAAAATTGTCAATTTGATAAAATATAAACTAATTTGACAAAAATAATGTCAAAAAAATATTTTAAAATTTTTAAAAATTATTTCTACCCACTAAAGATAAAATTATGTAAAATTGATAAATCTTTTAAACATTTATTTATTTTACTAAATTAATTTTTATTATGTGTTTGAATAATGATCATGTAATGGGTGATTGTTTTTATTTTCATTAAATTAGTTTATATTTTTTTAAAAGTCAAATATGGCAACAATTTTAATATCATTATTAAACCAATCCATTAAATCAAAAAATTCATAATTAAAAACATTTTATATATTAAATATATCAATTACTCATTAAAATCCTAACAATCATGCATTACATGATCATCATTCAAACACATAATAAAAATTAATTTTATAAAATAAATAAATAAATGTCTAAAAGATTTATCAGTTTTACATAATTTTATTTTTGGTAGGTAGAAATAATTTTTTAAAATTAAAAAATATTTTTTTGACATTTATTTTGTCCAATTAGTGTATATTTTATCAAATTGACTATTTCGCTCTTAAAATTAAGCAATGGTATCTTTAATTGTTTTTATTTGGAACAAGATTCAAAATTTAAGATAAAATGTATTACAATGAAAAAATCAAGTACTAAAGTGACATAAACCTCAAATTATAAGCACTGTTAATATAATTCGTCCAATAAATAAAAACCTAATTTTGGAATCTATCCAAATCTTAAATCGCATAGGAAATCCCTCGTTCAACTTTCACAAAACGTAAACCAATACGCGTGATTTATGAATGATTATGTTTATCCAGAGTTTCTGCCCTTTGACAGACTTCATCTTTATGAAATTTTATTTTTACACGCTTAATTAATTTAGTACATATTTTTTCTCAATATACACGTTTATTAATTTAATTATTAATTAATTTTTTCAATCCACACACTAAAAGTTATAATTATACCATTCACTCATAATCATTGTACATCCTACTCAACCCTCATTTTCTCACTTTTTTTGCTTTGTTTTGTTTTTTGTTTTTTGTTTGTTTTTTTTTTTTTTTACGTTTTTCAGTTTGGAGATTTCGGTACTGATTTTCCAAAATTACACATTTAATTCAAAACTTTACTTCCGAATAAAAGTGGTTAGTTCGACAAATTTGTTCCAAAAAAAAAAAAAAAACTTTCGACAGTTGATGTCTGAATATAATGAAATAATTTGATATTGATTGTTCGACTAAAAACCGTGAAAGGAATATATATATATATATATGCACAAAAAAATTAGCATTTTTATCACTAATAGAGTATAAATTTAGAGATTTAAACAATATAAGAGTTGTTATAAGAGTGTTGATTTGCAAGTAATAGAGGAGTATAGAGTGTGTACCAAGCAAAGTGACAATAATGAAAAAATTAGAATTTAATTTTTTTTTACTCAAAATGTGTACATTAAGATTTTTTTATTTTTAAAAGAGGTGTACAGAAAATATTTTTATATAATATTATGGATACTAGTGGATGTTCATTATGATCATTTTAATTTAGGATATAATTACCATTAAAATAATATTTCATTAAATATGTGCACTGAGATAATTAGATGCGTGAAAATAGAATTTTCCATCTCCTTTTTGTTTTTTGTTTTTTCTTTTAATTATTGGAACTCCCTGATTATCATTATTATTATTTTTTTTCCCTTTTTTAACCTTTCATAAAATCTTATCCTGGATGATATAGTGAACTAATTGGAGTTCTCCGTCACTTAAAAAATATATATTTCTTAATATACTCTTGACCTAACCTAAAAATTAACCTTAATTATAAAAATAAATAAATAAATAAATTTGGTGTTACTATGATTCCTTGATTATCATTGTAACTGGTTGTAAGGATGCAAGTTACAGTAATTGACGAATTTGCACTTTTTGAATCTCTCTCAATATATATATATATATATATATATTTTATATTTTTAATGAAATTTTTTTGTTGCCAATAAAAAAATAAAAGTAAATCATGTCAAATTTGGGTCAAGTTTTTTTAATCTTTTTTTTTTTTTTTTTTTTTCATTTGGGATGATTTCATGTAGGATAACATTGGAATCAACAATGTTTTAAGTTGTTTTGGGAAGTTGGTAAAAAATTAATTTTTGACTTTTTACCAAGCTTTTTGACTTTTTTGAAAGTGATTTAGGAAGTTAGTAAAAAACTGACTTTTTACTTTTTAGTTTAATATTTATTTATGGTGTCAAATCAAATTAAAATGATCAAAATACCCTTACCCAACATAAGAGTTTTTTTTTTTTTTTTCATAGGCCCTAATTTGTAATTTTAGGACTGCGTTTTTGGCATTTCCCAAAAGAATTTTGTTGCGTTTTTGGCAGCCACATTTTTGGACATTTTATCTAAAAATGTGACTTTTTACTATGTTCCCAAAATGGCACTAAATCAACTTGTAATGTTTTATTTTTTAATAGAATATTAATTTTTTGCTAATAAAAAAAATATACACTTCTAAGGTGAAATAAGTCAAGATTTGGGGCTAAAAAATTGTTTCCCCTCTCTTAACTGATACGCTTGATTTACAGATGATTATACTTATCTGAAATTTACGCTACTCTTTATTCCCAAAAAAGAACTAATCCGTTTCACTTGTTTAATCGATTGGGGAAGGCATAAGTAATCGGGGTTTTGGGGTGCTTCAATCTTATTTATTTCTTATATTATTTTAATAGTAAATTATCAATAGGTTTTAATAGTTTGAATTAATTTCTACAAGTCTTATTGAAAGTAAATCTCAGTAAAATCATAATTGAAAATAATTTTTTGTGATATTTTTTTGTATATGTTACTAAAAATTAACAATTAATGACTTTTTTTGCAACAGTTTTTATAAATTATAGCAAAAACTTATAATTAGTGACGTTTTTCTATGACGAATTTTTTAAATTGTCGCTGAAAGTTGAAAATTAGTACTTTTTGATGATTTTTTTAAACTATCGCTAAAACTTATAATTAATGATTTTTTTGTGACAATTTTTAAACTGTCTTTGAAAATTAGCAATTAATGACTTTTTTTAATAGTGTTTGATGAAAAACACTATTAATTATCATATGACTTATTGAACAATAAGTCTAGACTGCCCCTTATTTTAAACAATTTGATACTAATTATCTTGCATTGATGGAAATAAATGAAAGGTATTTTTCTTTTTCCACTCTTCATAAAACTTTTTACTAAGGACAAGTTTGGGTCCTTATTAAAATAGTTTGTTTTTTTTTTTTTTATAAAAAAAAAGTCAATTATTTTCTCTCTTCTTTTTTTTTTTACGTCTTTACGTAAAAAATTAAAATAATTAATTCTCAAAACGAAAATCATATAGTGGTTTAATTAGTCTTGGTACACTCCAAAGTCTAGACCTAACCTAATTCTTGACCGTAATGTAATAAAAATAAAAATAAAAAAATTGATTGTACCATGGTTCCATGATTATAAAAATAATTGTGGGTTCATTGAAGTAAATTACATAAAATTTGGATTAATTTTTTTCTTTTTCAATGCATTTGGGATGATTTCACAACTTGTAGAATAATGTTGGAATCAACAATGTTTTTGAATATGTCGTTGTTGAAGAATTTGTCCTCCCTTGACCAAGACCAATCGAATACATAGACCAATTGAAAGGTATGATGTGAACAAACTCAAAAGGAAAAATGGGAAAATAGGTTATTGTGACTATCGTCATCTCTCCAATTCCCCCAAACAGGTTCAACTATATATGTACATACTTAGAATTTTCCATGTGTGAAAGATTGATGTTTAACTTTGTTGAATATTTATGGGCGTAGACTCCTAATTGAGTCTTTTTCTGTCCTATTTAACCTAACATGTGTTTTTGCAACCAAATTATTTGGTCTTCGTAGAATAATTACAACTCTCTAGAGAGAGAGAGAGAGAGAGAGATGTGTGGCTCTATATGTGGGGAAAGTATATGGCAAGCCAGCTATGGAGAGGGCACGCAAGAGAAAGATGAGTTTGGGGGATCTTGTCTCATATGTTGGGGAATATTTTGTTTGACTGAGTTATTAGAATTTATTTTTTAATTTTTTTGTTAAAATTAGTTTAGTGAAATAAATGAAAAATTATAAAACATTCACTCATTCTCGTAGAAGCTTCCAAAGACACCAAATTTGAAGACCAAATTTCTAGAAAATCTAGAGACAGAATTATGGCAAATATAACTCTAATAGGTAATCATCTGGTTTCTGTGTTGGTTACTCGCCACCTTTTGATATTGTGCTTGCATATGATTGGGCAGTCCTATCAGTGTCAACCAAGTTGGGATTGATTTGTTTCGTCATGATTCATTTTGCACTCATTTTTTTTTTCTCCTTTATTGATGTAATATTCTTGTTCATCAATGAAGTTTCTTTCTTTTTGTTGATCAAAAAAAATCTTTTATAGTGGAATTGAACTGTTCTTATTAAGGAAATTTCAAAAGCTAGCCAAAGAAATTTTATATTTTCTACGCACTACTCTCAATGTGGTCTATGTTCTTAACCACACCGAATATGAAGGAACAAGAAAAAGACATTGTGATTCAAATCCAAAATTAAGGTCAAGTTTGGCATATTGTAAAAAAGTTAAAAAGTCAAAAAGTTATTCAAAAAGTTAAAAAGTTAACACTATTCACCAAAAATCAACAATTACGGCTGCACAACTCTCAATTCTAATTTTTCCCTACAAATCAATTTTTACAATTTTTTATTACGCATTTTTTTTATAAAAAGTCAAAAAATTAACCCAAACATCCATATTTTCTTTCTCAATTTTTTAGTCTAAAAAAATAAAAAGTACACTTATTTAGAACATCCCAAACAAGATGAAATGAGAGAATAACATATGACTACATCTATAAGCGACACATTTTTAATGAGTTGTTAAATTCCACATTCAATATATACTATTTTTTTATTTTATTTTATCAGCAATGTTCAATGTATACCACAGAAATTATTTCACGCTCCTAGGGCAATACCTCAATTGCCCACCTCTTGATCAGGTGCCCAGGTAACCATACGACTCCTGAGATGCTCGGCATGACCCAGCGAGTAGAACACAGTAACAAATTATTATTATTCATATGAAAAGATTATGTTGAACAATAATTGATTCATAATCAAAGATTTTTATAAACACACTATAATTGAAACAAAGCTTTCATTTGCGCAAGAGAAGCAATAAATAGTCCTACTTTGTTATTCATTGTGTTGAAATCAGTATTTTAAATATTAGTCATTACATATCATATTGGTCATTATCTAATGTAATTTTGACTTTCAATATCATTTTTTAGTGAGATATCGATCGATTCTAATTGCTACTATCTAATATCAGTCAATATATAACCATATTATCGATACTTATACATATTATAATATTGTTATTAAAATCATGGTTATATATATATATATTTTTCTTTTTTCTTTTCCTCTTACCCACCCTTTCTCTCTCTCTCCCACACACAGTAGAAAGACGCATTCTTTTCATTGTAGCTTAATATGCTTTAAAAGAAAATTATTTACAAATAGAATTTTATTAAAAAAAAATAAAAAAATTCATATAAACAATATGACGTTGATATTTTTAAAATTATAAGTCAAAATTATAGCTATTGTAACTTGAAATGAAAGAACAACAGGAAAAAAACATCATTTTGTGTTTATATAGTATTAACATGCTCCAAAATTAAAGAAAGAGCAATAATTAATACTCATAAAATTAAAAGTAACATGCTCATCCTTGAAAGTACTGTCAATCAACTTGAACACAAAACATATGATTCTGGACAAACCCTAAAGTCATATATATAAGCATCTAAGGAGCATGTTAAAACAATGATGGTTGATGCTTGGCACGCCAAGATCAAGATGGTGCCCACAACTTTAACTGATACATGTGAGCATCTATTTAGGTCCCACTAAGAGACACCAATTATTTTTTCAAAAATAGGTATGATTTGATTCCAATTGAGAATAATATTGGTTCATTGATAGATTTACTATGGTATTCTTTTTTTTTACAAAAGAATCACAATATTGAAAAAAAATTCCAAGACTTAGTCCAGCCAATCAATTCACTGTAAATAATAAAATACAAGTTATGACTTAAGAATTAATTGTAACAGAATCCACGATGTCTGATCAACGAACTAACTGACGTACTCCTATTGAATCCAAGAGCTCTAATAGAGTCTCGGATGAAACCGTCCCTAGTTTTGTTGTAATTTTTGGAACCTTAGAGAATTGTGGAAGTTGCAGCACCTTCATTAGAGTCTTTGATCAGCAGCAAGTCATTATCTAGCAATTATTTTGTGTAATAATGATAGACTAGATTTCCATATTTATCATTATCCATCATGATAGAACTCTGAAATTTCCTTAAATCATTAATACTGAATTTCTTTTCTTTTTTAACTAAGTCTAATTTACGAGAATTTTTGCAGATCACTAAGATGTCAAAGTTAAAAGTTTTGCCACCACTCCCTATTGTATTCTTCAAAGTACCAAAAAAAAAACTTTTTTTATTTTAATTCTATAATTCCAAACACAACTTAAATTTTTTTAAAATTTTATTAACAAGAGTCTTTAAAATATATGTTAAGATAAAAGATTCTCGAGTGTGTAGTTGAAGATGTGAAAAGATTCTCTTTCCATTATGTGAAAACTTGGACAGAGAAACTTTGAGAAAATTTGCTTGAGGATGTTGTCTCCATTGATAATGGATTTTTTATTTTTAAAGTAAAAAGTGAAGAGGCTATAGACAAAATTTTGGAAGGTGGCCCCTATTACGTTGGAGCTAGATTGATTATTGTTAAAAAATGATAACCTGGACTAAAACTAACAAAGTGTGAATTTTTGAGTGTGCTGTTGTGGGTGAAGTTGTATAATGTTCCTTTGGAGCTTTGGACTGAAGAAGGTTTGGATTACATTGCTAGCATCATGAGAACTCCTCTTTATTTGGATGAGCCTACGTTCAAGAGAAGCAGACTTACGTTTGCGACAATATGTATTGAAGTGCCAGCAAATAAAGAGATCACTGAGTCTTTCAAAATAAATCTTGACCCATATAAGATTCAAGTTGAGGTTCCATGGAAGCCTCAAAGGTGTGATGGTTATAAGACTTTTGATCATACCACTAATTTGTGCCCTCAGAAGCCAAAGACCTTGAACCTTCCATCTTCCAAACTAGAGTGGAGAGTCAAGGAGACTAACATACAAGTTCCAACTAAATAGGAAGTGGTGAAGAAAAAAGGGAGAGATGGTGGGCAAGGTTCAACGACAGTGATAAACAAAGAGGGAGAGACGCAGCGTTTCACTCCATCAATATCTAATGCTTTTGATGTCCATGAATCATGTGATATGGGAGAGTTGGGAAATGGAGAATTAAATCAACACTACAAGAAAACATAGTAAAAAACACAGAAGAATTAGCGACGGTGCGCCTCCCGTCGCAAAAAAAGGTTTTTTGCGATGGCAACTTCAACCGTTGCAAATAAAAGCCTTTAGCGACGGCACTTTCCCGTCGGTAATAAAACTACGCGGAGGGGTCGGAAATACGGAAGTATTAGCGACAGTTTTTTGTACCGTCGCAAAAAACAATTTTTTTTGAGTCGGCATATGTTTGCTGTCGCAAACAGTGGCTCATTTGCGACGGCAAATTTCCGTCGCAAAAAAAGATTATTGAAACGGCGCCGTTTTACGAACTACTGACTACCATTTGCGACGGTCTAATACATACCATCGCAAAAAGTAAAAATAAAAAATCCCCCGCTCTTCTTTTTCATCTTGCCGCTCAATCCTTTCCTCCAATCCCTAATTTCATCCAAATCCAAATCCCTAACTTCATCCCCCAAATTTCTCAAACGAGCTACAGGTATACTGGTGGTGCGGCGAGCAAGGTGTGACGGTATGACAGAAGCGGTGCTCAAATGACGTTCTCTCTCTCTCTCTCTCTCTCTCTCTCTCTCTCTCGGTCTTTGTATATATATAGATGAATGTCTATATATATATATAAATCTGTATATATATGCAATTTTTTTTATAAATCTCTCCATATGTATATAAATAAATGTGAATAATTTGGGGATGAAGTTATAATATGTATATAAATCTATATGGAATTAATAAATCTGTATGTATATGCAATTTTTTTTTTATAAATCTGTATATATATAAGTAAATGTGTATAATTTGGGGATGAAGTTATAATCTGTATATAAATCTAGTTGGAATTAATAAATCTGTATATATATATATGCAAATAAATGTGTATAATTTATATATAGATGAATGTCTATTGATTAATAAATCTGTATATATATATGCAATTTTTTTTATAAATCTATTTATTGTATTTAAAATAATCTTAAATAACCTAATCTTAATGCATCAATCACTTATATTGTATTTAAAATCATAATTTTATGAGTGATTCGTAAAAAAGGGGGATGGAATTTATTTTTTTTTTGTGTTTTTGATATCATACACATGCAATGGTTGGATTACAAATTTAAATTGCAAATGTTTAAATAAGTCATAAAAATATTTAAGAAAAAAAAAATACAAAAAAAAAAAAAAAAAAAACAGGATTTTAACCCTTATAATAAAATAAATCTTAAATTTTTAATTTAATTAATTTAAACCTTAAACTTTTTATTACTTTTTTTCAATCTAAAAAAAAACAGGAGTTAATCATAAATAGGAATTTTAGGCATTTCGTTTAGTTTAATAACTAGTTTTTATTTTTATTTTTTTTGTCGGGTTTAGTTGACGAAAATAGGTAAATGGTATAAATTGAAAACCAATCAAAATATTAGGGTTTATTTTTATTTTCACTTATTTATTCTGTTTATTAGGTTTTTTTTTTTTTTTTTGTATATTTTGACGTTTAATATGACAATTTATTTATTTGCGGAAAGGAATGATATCATTTACTTGGTTTGCATAGGTATTATATTTAGAGTTACTTTTGTGAGATATTTTTGTGGATGTATACAGATGATGGATAAGAGTTGGATTGATTTGCCAAATAGAATGTCGAGTGAATACATTAATGGGATTGATGAATTCCTTGTGTTTGCCTACACCAATAAGGTTGAAGGTTTGATGATCAGTTGTCCATGTAGGAAGTGTGAGAATCGATACCATTTTGTACGAGAGGGTGTACGAGAGCATCTGATTTTGAATGATTTTTTTAAAAAATACAAACATTGGATTAATCATGGGGAATCTTACATATCTCTGCATGGTAATCGAGAGAATGAAATATTAGCTAATTTAGACATTGGGGATGATATGATTGGAATGATACAAGGGGCTATGGGAAATCCACATACCGGTACAAGTGCTGAGGGTGATGAACCACAGGGGCCTGATCCCCATGCATCTGAACCCTAGCTCGGTCCAAATGCAGAGACTGCAAAGTATTTCAAACTTCTTCAAGATGCACAAAGTGAATTGTATCCGGGTTGTCAGAAGTTCACATCTTTGTCATTCATTGTTCGACTTCTACATTTGAAGGTGCTTAATCAGTGGACAAACAAGTCTGTTGACATGTTGCTTGAGTTATTGAATGAGGCGTTCCCGTTGGGTGTGAAACTCCCGGACTCATATTATAAAGCTCAAAAGGTCACAACAGATTTGGGCTTCACGTATGAGACGTGGGATGCATGTCCCAACAGTTGCATGTTGTTTCGAAACGAGGACACCAATCTTGATAAATGTATCATATGCAACAGTTCTAGATGGAAATCAAATGGTGATGGTGGTTCAAATGGTCCTAACAAAGATGGCAAATGAATAGCTGCAAAACAAATGAGGTATTTTCTTTTAAAGCCAAGGTTGCAGAGGTTGTTTATGTCATCCAAGACGGCCAAGTTAATGAGATGGCATGCAGAGGAACGAACTGATGATGGTGTCTTCAGGCATCCTGCTGACTCCCTTGCATGGAAAGATTTTGACCGTCGGAATCTTGACTTTAGTAATGATTGCCGAAGTGTAAGGCTTGGCTTAGCATCCAATGGTTTTAACCCATTCAGAACGATGAACATAGTTCATAACACTTGGCCTGTTGTGCTCGTTCCATACAACTTGCCGCCATGGATGTGCATAAAGCAACCATTTCTAATTTTAGCCGTGCTTATTGACGGCCCAAAAGGACCTGGTGACAAGATTGATGTGTATATGCAACCGTTGATTGAGGAGTTGAAAGAACTATGGAATGAGGGTGTGTCAACATTTGATGCATCAACAAATCAAATGTTTCAAATGCATGCAGCTTTACTGTGGACAATTAGTGATTTTCCTGCATACGCAAACTTGTCAGGATGAAGCACTAAAGGCGAATATGCATGTCCTTGTTGCAATAAGGAAACTACATCCTGTTGGTTGAAGCATAGTAGGAAACAATCATACTTGGGTCATCGCAGATTTTTACCTACTGGCCATAAATTCCGGAAGGATAAAGTATCATTTGATGGTAGTCAGGAAGTCAGACTCAAACCAAAATTGTTGTCTGGAACTGAGATGTTGCTACAATTAGAATCTGAGGGTATTTTAACCCAATACAAGAGGGATGACCTTATGGGGAGGCATAGGAGATAGGTAGAGAAGGAGAAAGCTGGACATCGCACCCACAGTTGGAAGAAAAAGAGTATCTTTTATGAATTGCCATATTGGAAACACAATCTAATAAGACACAACCTCGATGTGATGCATATAGAGAAGAATGTTTGTGACAATGTGTAATGGACAATATTAGGGGTTACAGGAAAATCGAAGGATGGTGTTAATGCTCGGCGTGATTTACAAGATATGAATATTAGAAAATCCCTACATTTGCAGTTAAGAGGGTCGAATAAAGCCTATTTACCACCAGCACAATTCACGATGACCAAGGATGAGAAAGATTTGTTCTTGAAAGTGTTGAAAGAAGTAAGAGTTCCCGACGGGTATTCATCCAATATATCACGTCATGTGCGCTCACATGATAAAAGTATTGGGGGTCTTAAGAGCCACGATAGTCATATTCTGATGCAACAACTTATTCCATTGGCTATTCGAACATCATTACCAAAGAATGTAATTGAACCCTTGATTGAATTGAGCAATTTCTTTAGACAATTGTGTTCAAAAGTGAATCGTGCAACGAATTTGCAATATATTCAAGATCGTATCGCTATAACACTTTGTCATCTAGAGAAAATATTTCCTCCGAGTTTTTTTGATATAATGGAGCACTTGCCTATACATCTAGCTGATGAAGCCTTATTGGGTGGAGCGATTCAGTTTCGATGGAAGTATCCGATTGAGAAGTATCTTCTTACTTTGAAGCAATACGTGCGTAATAGAGCTCATCCTGAAGGATCAATTGCTAAAGGATATCTTATGGAAGAATGCATGAATTTTTGTGCACAATATCTCAATGATGTGGAAACCAAATCTAGTCGACCCGTGAGGAACTATAGTGGTGCTGATAATTTGGGTCATGCTATTGGTGAAAACACAACATTTTATCTTGATAATACTTCTTGGGTACAAGCTCATCGGTACATCTTATTCAATATAAGTGCGGTTCAACCATTCATAAAGTAGGTTAAGTCACTCACTCAATATTTTATTATGTTTTATTGAATTTTCAACTAAATTTTTTGTATTGCTAAAATTTCAATCTACATAGCAAACACCTTGAAGTACTTAAGCTCAAAATGCCTCGTGTCGACGATCATCAACTTCGGCGTGAACATTTTGAAACTTTTCACATTTGGTTCAAGGAACATGTATGTATTTAACTCTATAGATTCTAGTTACTTAAGTCGATCTACATTTTAAATTTTATATTTTCGTGTTAAATAGGTCCAAACTTTGCAAAGGACTACTGATGTCATATTTTCTAAAGAGATTATTCTATTGGCAAATGGTCCTCATAACCTGGTAAGGAGGTTCAACGGGTATATACTGAATGGGTTTTGGTATCGAGTAAAGGCCATGGATGATCGTCGAGCCACACAAAATTGTGGTGTAGCTTTGAAGGCAGATACCATAAGTTATGCTAGTCGAAAAGACAAGAATCCTCGTCTGGGGTCTGTGTACTATTATGGACAATTGACAGATATTGTTGAGATTCGATATTCCAATGAGAAGAAACATGTGTTGTTTAAGTGTGATTGGATTGACAACATTCACGGAAAGAAAGAAGATGTCTTCAATTTCACGTTGGTGAACTTCAATCATTTGTTGTACCGAGATGATCGAATTACCAATGAACCTTTCATCTTGGCGTCCCAAGCAGAGCAAGTTTGGTATGTTGCAGACCCGTTACAACCAGACTGGCAAGTCGTGGTGAAGATGTCTCAAAGAGGTTTATTTGATATGAGTTCGACTGATCCACAAATCGAGCCATACATGAGCCAACAATTGGAAGAATATATAATGCTTCGTGATGAAGAAGTTGGTTGGGTGAGGGAAGCCGCAGAAGGGGAAACAATTGATGTTCAAATAGGCTGATATTTAATCAACATTAGTAATTCAATTAAGGCCAAGGTTGTAGTTAATCATTAATTTCTTAATTTGCTTTGTCTTTGTAATTGTATTAGTTCAATTAATTCCATATTATAGTTGATGACACACCATTGTCTATGTTTCTAATGTTAATTAATGTTATATTACTTGCAGATTATTACGGGAAGGAAGAGGAAGCCTGATCATCCCCGGAGCATGATGTCTGATGTGCTACATAACAGGACATCAGTAGCACCACCATCAGATGAGGCATCACATCGGCCAGCATCGGAGGGGCCATTAGTGCCACCACCATCTAAGGGGCCATTAGTGCCACCGTATCGACCACCATCAGTGGCACCACAGCAGCTACCATGTACTCAGCCTCCACGCCTACCATCGGTGCGTCCACCATCAGTGGCACCACAGCAGCTATCATCATCAGCTTATGAGCCATCCGTAGGTATATAAATTTGCTTTGATTTGTATGAAAATTATTTACACATACATTTATTTATGCTCATTATATATAACTTGTTTATTCTCATTGTATTTTGCAGACCCTTCGACTTCTTCACAGCCCACCTCAGGTTTATTTGATATGATTTGTATTCACATTATTTAAATTTGCATTTGTTTATTACCATTGCATATTGTTTATTATTATTGTATATCGCAGGTCATGTTAGTTCTTCATCAACCTCGACTAGGTGTGGTAGAAGATGTGCCAAGGGCATTAAAGAGTGGGGTACTGGTAAAAAGCTAGACATACAGCTTGATGGAAATTACTGCCCAATAGGGGATAACGTGGCCAAGTTAACTACTCAACTTGGCATTATTGTGCGGAATGGTAACATTGTTCTTCTTACTTTTCTTGACTGGAACAATGTGCCTGATGATATTGTTGATACTATCTGGAAGGATGTGAAGGTAAAAGTATATTTTTGTCCACAAATTCGAATTCCAAATTTGTGTTATACTTAGCCTTAAACTTTGAAATTGTGTTTTATAAGACAATTTGAATATATGTCCAGAGGAGTACAAGCCAATCTGCATGAAAAACTGCAATAGCATATGGAAGGATCACAAGAACAAGCTTAAGGCTAAGTATTTCAAGCCTAGAAGCTCTGATCCTAATCTAAAGGATGATGTTCCTATGAACATTGTGCCAAGCCAGTGGGAACAACTTGTGGAGTATTGGCGTACTTCCGATGCTGAGGTATACAATTACGTTATATTTATGATATGTAAACATACAAATCATATTTACATACTTACATTTGTTAAACCTATTATAGAAAATTGCAAGTAGAAACGCTAAAAATCGGCGAGCTCACGGCATAGCTCATACCACAGGGCGTACTACTTTCTCTCAGATACGACATGAGGTTTACATTTTATTGTTTTATTTTTGTATATAAATAAACATTGTATATTTGCAAATTATTTAGATTCTAATTTTCATATTTCTAAAAAAAATATAGATGACCAGTAAGGGGGAATCTACTGATAAGATGAATATTTGGCTTATGACACGTAGAGTAGATGACCCAGAGGTTATCCAGACCTTGGTAGTTTCCAAACACCTTTGATTGTATTTAAAGTTTATTTTTTGTGTGTCAACCATCTTAATTTGGCATATACTTGTATGTCTTATTCAATACAGGATGAGTTTAATCGTCAACTCTCTATGCTATCTGAGGATGGTCGGACTTTGGAGGCTAGGAATGCCATTTTCCATGAGTTGATAGGTCATGACGAACATGGATATTGTCGTACATACGGGAGAATTGTGCCTCGGAGAGCGGTGTATAAAGATGGCGCTGGGCCATCACAGTCAACACCCCAGCCATCGACTATTGATCAGATCACGCAGCAGGTTCAAGCAGAGATAAGGAATGAGTTGAGGGAGGAGCTGCGAGCAGAGTTCTCTATACATTTGTAGCAGATGAGAGCTAAGATGATGGCCCTTGTGTCACAGGGGGCGAGTGTGGATCCCAACAGACAGGTTCCATATAAATTAAATTGTTTGATAGTTCAATTTTCACTCAAGATTATGTATAAAATTCGAATATGATTAACACATTATGCATTGACTAACATAGGTTCCTGATGCATCGAGTGGCCATCGGGCATTTAGGGAATCTGCAGAAGACGAGAATCCATATACACCACCACCAGAAGATCAGGTATAAAATGTATCTTTGCATTCTAAGCTAAAATGTATCTTTGCATTCTTTACATTCTAAGTTAAGAGACTTGTGGGAGAAGACAGGACTACTTAGAGCTAGATTTAGCACGAAACTGCACATACGACCACATAGGCACGAGAGACTTGTGGGAGAAAACGAGGCTCGAATCGGGTTCCTAGTTTGGGAGTTAGAGCCATATTTCACTTTAGGCAAACTAGTTCCTTAAGAAACTTGAATTCGAGGAGTTAATGCTCCAAAATCACCAAACCGCGTCGGTTTAGGACGAAACTTGGCACACACGACCTCCTAGGCACGAGAGACTTATGGAAGAAGACGGGGCTCGAATCGGGTTCCTGGTTTGGGAGTTAGAGCCGGATTTCACTTTAGGTAAACTAGTTCCTTAAGAACCTTGAATTCGAGGAGTTAATGCCCCAAAATCACCAAACCGCGTTGGTTTAGGACGAAACTTGGCACACACGACCTCCTAGGCACGAGAGACTTGTGAGAGAAGACGAGGCTCGAATCGGGTTCCCGGTTTGGGAGTTAGAGCCGGATTTCACTTTAGGCAAACTATTTCCTTAAGAAACTTGAATTCGAGGAGTTAATGCCCCAAATTCACCAAACCGCGTCGGTTTAGGACGAAATTTGGCACACACGACCACCTAGGCACGAGAGACTTGTGGGAGAAGACGAGGCTCGAATCGGGTTCCCGGTTTGAGAGTTAGAGTCGAATTTCGGTCTAGTCAAAATTATTTACTAAACTATCTTTCTAATTATATAGTAGTTAATTTTTTTATATTTTTCTGTAATTAAAATAGTAACACCATTATATTGTTATTAATTATTTTTATTTTGTTTTTTTCAGATATTTCCTGAGTAGCGGTTTGCTTCGTGTGGAATGTGGGCATGTAAAGATTATGATCAACTTTTGTTTTTGTAACCCACGAAAGAATCAAGACGAAAACTTTTAGTTTTGATTTTGATTTTGATTTGTGTTATTGAAATTTGTGAACAACATTATGTATGTATCATGTAATCAACATTATGTATTTTTATCATTTGCCAACTTTTGTTTATGTATGTATTTATATTATTATGTAATTTTTGAATTTTTTTGTAGTTATTTTTCATTTACCAACATTTGTTATTTTATTTATGTATTTATATTATTATATCATTTGCCAACATTACAGGTCATTTTTATATTTTTAATAATTTTAAAACAGGGTTTTTTTTTTTTAATTTTTTTTTTTGAGACGGCAACACACCCCGTCGCAAAAAAAGAAAAAAAAAAGTGCCTGACTTTTTGCGACGGTAGCCATACTGTCGCAAAAGGTATGAAATTTATTAAAAACAAGGCTTTAGCAACGGTATAATTGCCGTCGTCAATAGTCATTAGCAACGGCTCATGTTTCCCGTCGACAATAGTCAAAAGTGACGACACTTTTTAGCGACGGGACTTTTGCCGTCGCAAAAACCTATTTTAGCGACGGAAAGCTTGTGCCGTCACAAAAAACTCTAGAATTTCATCCAATATTGGCGACAGAAAATTGCCGTCGCGAAAAAGAAAATTTCCCGTCGCTAATACAATGGCGACGGCACTTGCCGTCGCTGAAGGTCTTTTGCAACCCCCTTGGTTGCGACCCCAACTTGCCATCGCAAAAAGAGAAATTACCATCGCAAATAGCATTTGAGACGGCGTGCGGGAGTATTTGTGACGGCGTTTTGCCGTCGCAAAAAATAATTTTTTTTGTAGTGCAAGAGTTGTTGTGTCAAACAAAGAGCCTACAAAGTATAGGAGGTTCATCTCCAAGTGATCCCATTAATGAGGAGACTACAAAGGAGGATAACAAAAGAAAACTCAAAGCGAAACTTCATTACTTGAAGAGTGCTAGAGAGAAATTTTGAATCTTTATTGTAGTTGGTGTGTTTGTCGTCTACAGGCTTAGTTTGTTTCTTTTGAGAGAGTAATTTATTTTTTTGTTTATGTTTGTTCTCCCTACAAAGGATGTGTATTGGACTTCATTGTATATCTATCTTTTTTGGTTATAATATGACTTACTTATCCAAAAAAAAATATACATGTTAAGAAGCTGAAAATAAAATGTGCTTAACATGTCGCATGTTAAAAAGACACGTTCTTTAAATCATTAATGGTCCTTGCAATGATTTGAGTTTTATTCACAATGATTGTTCAAGAGTAATTTTTCACTTCCTTTTGTTTTTTTTCCCCTCTTTTGGTGGAACAGGTGACTGAGGTGCCCATTCGCAATTGATATCGTCAAAGATCCATTTCACAACACCAACAATTGCAATAATATCTTTCTAATAATTTTGCAGTAATTAAGATTATTGTAAGATTATCTATTTAAATCACTATTGACTATATTTTAGACTAACCACCTACTTAAATTACATGAGTTCAATTATAGATTAATCATTTTGTACTATCTACTCATAATAAGAGTGGGCTCATGTCAGCACCATGTGAACCCCACTCCCATTGTTAAGAGATGATCAAATATACTGTAAAAAATGATGTGCGTCTAATCTTTTTCTATTACAAAACTACTACAAAAATGATTATTGCGTAAAATTTTAGTACACCAACCAACAGAGTCAATCCTGGGCCAGTGTGTGTGTGTTGTATATATCATCTTACCTGGGCCTGCTTTTTTGAAGGCGGGTTCAGCGTAAGCTCTGGTGTGATCAAAACCAACAGAGTCAATCCTCTCTGCTTTGTCTTTTCCACTTGTGTTTGTCAGAAGATGGGCCAAATCAAGGGTAACCAAAACCTGTGAACTCGAAAATCATAGGCCCATCAAAAACAATGCCCCAACAGCCTCAATTCTATAGAGGTAAGCTACAGACTTCACTCTGGGCTCAATGAAACATATGCTTTTTCACAACTATTAAATTATTTATGAATATCAAAGTTCAAAAGTCTCGACTATAAGCATTTTAGAACAGGGAACGGAGGATGCTGGGTCACTTTTCTGTAGTCACAATCTATTTAGATCTGTTGGTCACATATTTAAATTCAACAAAATATTATTATTTAAGATTTTTGATAAAGAATCATTCAACATAATGACATGATAGTAACCTTTTTATTAATAAAATAAATCATTTTAAATCATTACTCTTAATTTTAAAAGAGAATCAGGAAGCATATCTAGATGACTTGGGGAACATGAACTTCTTAATCCATCATGGCCAACCCAAAAAAAACCAGCAACCTCCGTGCTCAAGTGGAGTCTCAAAACTCTAATAAACAGGCAAAATATAATGCAGACATAGCTCCCGCAGACATTGAAACAACCACAAAGCAAATTGATCCAATGTGAAAAATGGTCGCAACCAAGACACATGCATTCAATAACACCATAATCATTCGCATGTGAAGAAACATAAAATTTCATTTTCAGATCATGTGAGCCATAGTTTTATCCCACATCAAAGTAAACTATCGACCAAAACATAGCTACATTGGTATCATCCTATAACAGATTTCCTGAATTGTTCATTTTCCTAACATTTACCGTGGTCCTCCCAACAGCACCAGTCCTGATGAATACAGATGGTGATGCCAAGTCTTGATGAATACAATTAAGAAGTATGACGGGTGTAAAAGGGGTGTAAAAGGGTTACAGACACGAAAAAAACCCAGATCAGACACGTGTATTTCACGTTGCCATGAGCCTACAAGCGTGAGAGATCGTCTACGTTTTAAGCACTCATTTCCCTACCTGCACAAGATCAACCCTTTTTCTGATATAGACCTATTGGCATGAGGAGCGTTTTCTAGAATTGTTTTTGTTATTTGCATTGCCTTGGTCGGAAATTATCATTTGATAAGAGGGAACTGATCAGATTTTCTAGCCTTTTTGCACCAGCAGTTGGACGAACAACTGTGATATTACCCACAACAGAGCATGGATCGGTCCCATTTTCTCTGCTTCCTATGCACCACCCGCCAGGAACAAGCATGTCTTGACCACGAAACAAGAGTTCAGAGTCAATCTTGTCAAGCACCGGATCATCCTGGTGGAACTTCCGGGCAAACGGAGCGTTACTGTCAACCATCTTCGACATGTCTTCAATGGTGAGGTAGTGAGGATGCTGCTTTGGAGGGTTGTCCCAGGATATGAAGTGTAGGTCGCTGTTGACAGTGGTATTATGAAATTCTTGAGCATTACAGATGACTGTGTGGAAATAGCCTTCTGGGGAGGAGATGAAGTTTGCATAGTACATGAGGACTGTTCGAGGTAAGTTGTCCCATCCCCATATGCAAAAATCAACAAATTGCCGAGAAAGTGCCATCCAAGCAGAACCTGTAAAATAAAGGAGAAATTGGGTTTCAATAATCTAGACTTGAAAGTGGATCAGGTTTAAAAATTTTAATAACAATCAGTCACTACATGATTTTTTCACTGAACTACAGAACCAAAATGTAAGGCATGTTTCCATCTCAGTCACACCTTTCAGATAGAAAATTATACACAACTCAAGAAGAAAATTGAGAGAGAGAGAGACTCACATAAATGGTCTTGTAGCCTGCTCTTGCAAGAGAACTTGAAACTTTTATAGATAGTAAAAAGCGACAAAAAAAAAATTAATCATTCACAGAAATGGCTTGTAACATGTTCTCTGTGCAAGAGAACTTAAGGTTGCGTTTGGTGTGCAATTCTAATCAATTTTCCACCTATGAAGCACGGACACCTCTCCGAGGGCTTCGTACCAGTGTCAGACACGCGTCGGACACGTGGTTGACACGTGTTCGACACTCAGCAGAGAGTGTCCCATTTTTTAAAATTTTTTTTTACATCCGGACACGTTTAGGACACGTTATAGACACGTTTGGGACACGCGCGGGGGGCAATTTCACAATTTACCAAATTTTTTTGGGGTCGATTTGAAAATAAGCAAAGACAGATCAAAATTTGCCCTAATCATACTTTGAATCTATTTCGAATGGAAGAGAAACAGAAGAGAAAGGGTGAGAAAGAGAGGACCTGCGATCTTCAGTTGAGCTTCAGTCAAAATTTGCCCTAATCTGTCGTCGGTCTGCGATCTTCAGTCGAGCTTCTTCTTCTTCGATCTGCGATCTGCCATCTGCCATCTTCAGTCGATCTTCTTCTTCGCTAAGGTACGACTTTCTTCGATCTTCTTCGATCGCGCGCTCGCTCTCTCTCTCTCTCTCTCTCTCTCTCTCAACCCTCTTTTCTCGATCTTCTTCAATCGATCTTCGCCCCTTCTGATTTCATTTTTTTCTTTTATTTTTTTTTTCTTTTTTCCTTTTATTCTGATTTGATTTTCTTTTTCTTTTTTTCTTTTATTTATTTTTTCTTTTTTTCTTTTATTCTGTTTCTTTTTTTTTTTCTTTTATTCTGTTTCTTTTTTTCTTTTTTTTCTGATTCTTTTTTTCTTTTATTCTTATTTTAATTTAATTTAATTTTTTCTTTTCTTTTCTTTTTCTTTAATTTTGATTTTATTTTATTTTATTTTTTCTTTTTTTTAATTATTTTTATATTCTGATTGCAAACAATGCAATATAAATAAATATAAATAAATAAATAATATAACCCCTAACCTTTTTTTTGGTCTTAAATAATATAAATAAATACAAATAATATATTTATTTTTTAATTTTACATATAATAAATAAAATAAATAAATAAAATTAGTATATATTTTTTAATTTTGCATATAATAAATAAATAAAAATAAATACAAATAGTATATATTTTTCAATTTTACATATAATATATAAATAAAATTATATATATTAAACGTGTCCCCAGCGTATCGTGTCCCCCATTTTTTGAAAAATTGCGTGTCCGCGTGTCTGTGTCGTGTCCGTGTCGTGTCTCATATCCGTGTCCGTGCTACTTAGTTTTCCACCCTCAGATTTGAATGCTATGTTTGGTAGAGAATTTCAAATTATGATTCCAAATCAATTTCAAAACACATTTTGAAAACATATTTAGTAAACCGGAAAGTTTTTGAATTTTTTGTCTACCCGGTCGTCCATCCAGACATCCTTCTAGATGTCCGGCCGGTCATCCGGCAGGTTGACCTGAACAATACTTTTTGATTTTTTTTTTTTTTTTTTTTTGCAATTGCTAATCGCCATTTGAAAAAAAAAATTATATTTGTTTTTGATATTTTTTAAATATAAAAATTATTTTTTTAGACCAAAATGACAAATTATTTTTTTGAATTGAATTTTAAAAAGAATTTGATTAGGAGTTTTGAATAGAATTTTCGATAGAGTTTTGAATTGTGTTTAGTTTAAATTTTGAAAAAAAAATTTAAAATTTATAACGAAACAACTTTTCTCATTTCATATATCACATCAAAAATTCAAAACTCATAACCAAACAAATTTTCTTCTTTCAAATCATAATTTCAAAACTCACAAACTCAAAATACAACTCCATTCTAAAATCATAATTCTAAAACTCTACCAAACATTACCTAAAATTTTATTTTAGATAATTAAGAGCAACAGGTAAAGAAAAACAAAGAAGTCACACTAATTGACTACTATTAAAGAAGCCTCAATTTACTTGGTGCTTGATTTACCAAGCATGTAAGAGAACAAGACAAGTGAGGCAAGCAAACACTTTCACTCCATCTAGAATGCCATTTTGATGCTAGAATGAAAATTATGACATAAAAACATAGTTTATAGGATAACACAATGACCTTGTAGCAGTGGTTTATAGGTTATGTAACCAGTCACTAGCATTAACACACCCAATAAAGGACAGGTAAATCTGTATGAGAAGTCAGTATTAACACGACATCATAAAGGAATTTTAACAGTACAATATCCTAAACTTTACTCAACAAGGGAAAAAAAAAAGGTATGAGAGGTCACTCTGAGTTTGGATAACTGAATCTGGACTACTAAACCCCGCAAATTTGGAATTTGCAGGGGAAAAGAAAAAGGAGGGTGCATGCTGTTGAGTGGATTACTTTGCTCAAATCATCACATGATTATAAATTATGGCTTTCCACACATCAGGCACATTGAGAAGGGCTGACACACAGGACAAATAGAAGACAAGCAGAAAGAGAGATGACCCCACATTAATAACGGAGATGCCTGAGTTCAGGGCTGACAAAACAAGCAGACTGATAGGCTATGATTCTAAAATAAAATCCTTCCCTAGTTACTTCGATTCAAGGTCTCATGTTTTGAAAAAAAGAAAGAAAGACACAAATGCAAATCCGAATGCAACCATATAACAAATTTCTCCTCTCCCTACAAATCAAAATGTGTAGAACAAGATGACACAAATGAGGGTATGTGAGCTGCAAATGATGCATCTGTTACTCAAGGTGTCATTGGCCACAAAGGCATGAAATGAGCATGAGGTATTAAGGCATGTGATACGCTCTTATCACTCTCCAACTCAAGTATATATTCACTATTCTCATACATGTCTCAAATAATTCACGTACACCACTATCCACACAGAGTCAGATCCAAATGCAAAAATGATAAAAACAAAAATGTGGGTAAGATCATGAATGCGGATGATAGACATCAAAGTATATTCTAATATTCTTTCTCCAAGGAATTCCACACCTATCTAAATCTTTCATTTCAACTCCACCAGAAAGTAAGATTATGATGTGGATGATAGCCAAAATCAACCACTTCATATTAATGCTGGTGATGGCATCAACTAAAGCAATAACTTCCTCTTGCATGCCCTCCCCAAGTGACATGCAAACTAAACCGCTATGCATATGGAACCCAGGGTCCAAAAAAAGGGGTGACAAATATTACCATGGTTATAAATAATGGCTGTTTGGAAATTTAGTGCTCCGTTACCATTCTAACACTATTTATCGGATACAAAAAGAATTCACAACCACAACTGCTGCTATGGTCACAACCCAATTCCCGTTGCGGTCAAACTTATTTTTTTCTCAATTTAGTCCTTAAACTATTCAATTTTTCCCAATGTGGCCTAATTGCTAACTGCTATTAACTTGATTGATGGAAAATGTCACGTGGCACCAACCCGACATAAACCCAAGGAAAGGTAGAGGACATCGATGGTCCTACAGTCCTTGCCTTTAGACGAGAATTTGGATATCCTCGTGAGTAAACATCAGTAAAGGGTGCTAGTGGACATAACATTATAAGTTATTAAAAGTGATGTATATGTAAAACTCATGAATCAATGAGGTGTAGATAGTAGTATGTCATAGCAAGCCTTGTATTAGCCACTAGCATTTCTAATTATCCTAGATAATTAAGGGGTTGTTTGGGATGATCTAAATAAGTACACTTTTTATTTTTTATGAAATACAGGTTGGGTTTGAAGTGATGTGATAGAGAGGTGATGTGACTTAAATAAGATGGTGACTTTTTGACTTTTTGATTTTTTTAGGAGATGCCAAACCTAGCCTAAATTCTCTTACTAGATAAAATTCTCCACTTTTTTGGCCTAAAACTAACACAAAATTCAATATCATTTAAAAAACTTGTTTTTAGGTGCCAAAATGTTTTTTAGAACCCATTACAAACATTCAAATTGTGATAAATATGTTACATGCTTATTAATGAATTCTTTTAAGCATTTGCTAGGGCTTGAGAAAAATTCACAAGTTCCATTTCTGATTTCCATTACACATTAGTTGAAACTCTCGATATTTTTACACGGTAGCCATTAAGCTTGCCAATACCTCAATTTAAAGACACACATATTGTACTCATTGCTAATATCTTCACACAATCACAATTTGGTCCTCTAGATGAGCTTTGTTATAACTCCACTCAAATCACTGAAGCATTATAAGCAAATGCATTATATTACAACCATGGAGATGCATAGTGGGGATGATCACCATAAAGGTACATCGTGAAACTAACCATTCCCTAATGTTCACCCATCTATTTGAGATTCTAGTTGAGGTCAAACACGTACAAGCTAACCTCTTTGCACAAATAAGCAGCCATGAAATGTAACCTCATGCTTGAGTTATAACACAATCGCAAAGGTACATAGTGAAAATAATTATTTCCTAGCGTTCACTAGGTGGGGCATAATGCACTCAAACTAACCTTTATTTGCAAAAAGTGGCTACCATGACATTCAATCCCATCTCATGCTTGACAATATGAGCTTTTACAAATACCCAAAGAAATAGTGGAATT